>JANIHY010000004.1:15991218-16006837 GCA_027479065.1 Erythroxylum brevipes | reverse complement strand
CAATTCTACTTCAATAAGCATACCAATTAGACAAGAAATCAGCCAATATGTCATCAATACCTTCACTTGGACAAACAACCACAAATTGGCAGCACCTAAACTCAACTTGCTTCCCTTAATTTCCATTCATCTTTAATCACAAAATCCACTTCAAAACACTTAATTCACATACTCCACCTACCATGTCATTTATCCCTATACAAAAATAACCTTATACCTATACCATTAACATACAAACTTTATGCAATTAATACACAATAAGTTACAATTAATGCTTCAAATTACCAAATTAAAGAACATAAACACAAAGTCTTACCTAACAAACTTCAAATCTTTAATTCTCCAACCAACACCAATTCCTTCACCTCACTTCACTTATACGAAAATCACCATTTTTAAGGGATGTGGGAGGCTTAAGCTTGAACAGATGGAAAGGAAACACTTAAGGTAGAAGAGAAGAGAGCAAGTAGGCTAGAATAAATGGAAAAGACCAAAGGAAAAGAAGAAGGGAGAAGAACTCACGGATGAGAGGAGAAAATCCCATTTAAAAGCACCTTCTTCTCTTGCTAGTTTGGAGTGTCGTGTAAGGCTCCAAGGTTAAGGTATTTATACTAATCACTTAAGTATAAGACTAAGTAGGCAAGTGACATGTGTCACTTGCCACTTGTCTTATTTTTATAGGTTCATTTATTTACTTTCCTAAAATAATTTAATTTCTAGTTCAATTTCTCTCCAAATTCCAATGGCTCAAAGTAATAAATCCTAAAATCATATATCTAATTTCCAGTGCCATTGGACAGTCATTTTCGGTACCAAAAACCAAATCAGTCTGTCACTTGTAAATTTTTCAGTCCAGAAAGATATCCCGAAAAATTTCCATAAAAATTTCTAAAATTCCACAAAAATGAAAAGCACACAAAAATCTACTCCAATTTAAGTTTCAAGCACTAAATCATATGTTTCTCACAATAATACATATGCCGGGAAATGTCAGGAATGCATGTACAATCATGTGAATTTACAAAAATTACATTTTATGCATATATGGAGGCCATATTATGTATGAACATATCGAGACTAGTTTACACACTCATATCCCATTCCAAATTACCATTTTACCCTTCCCATCGACGATGGGATGTTACATTGATAGTGTCACACAAAAATTGGATAACAATTAAAATTTGTCAAATTTTGATGAGCTTGCTTTGCTTATAATAGATGGTATTAGAGAGATTCGAAAAAGAACTAAGAACAGAGAGAATAAACTTTGCTAAAAATATCGTACTATTATTAAATTAACAAAAAATATTTGTAGTTTCTATCACAACTAGGAGACTTAGCCTACGAGAAACACAACTCCTAAAAATATTCATCCATAACCCCCACAGTTGAATACCAGCCTATACCCCCAATAAACAAAAGAAACAACAACTCTCCTAGAATATAGGATTATTCTTTCCTAAATCAATTCAACACGTAAACACTACCAAGTCCACGTAAAACTTTTCCTTATGAAAGACCCAACCTAAGATCCCACACACGAATGAGCCCCACTAAAGTTCATATCAGCTCCTTCCCCCTCAAAAGTAGGCTTGTCCGCGAGCAGAAAACTTGGATACGTCTTTGAAAATCTCCTGGCGTCTTCCAGTGGGCCCTCCTTTCATTTGATCAAGACTTCCTCTTTAGGCCGATGGTATCCTTGTTGCTTAGTTCTTCTATCCAAAACAATTTCAGGCTACGGTAACACTGAATTTTCCTCAGATAAAGGAGGCAATTCTGTAGAAACCTCGGGAGCACTACCAAAATATCGCTTCAGCTGGCTCACGTGAAAAACATTATGAATTTTTGATTCCACTGGCAACTCCAAACGGTATGCCACACTGCCAATCTTCCCAATGAGCGTGAAAGGGCCATAGAAACGTAGAGATAACTTAAGAGAGGCTCGAAAAACCACGGAAGATTGCCTATACGGCTGAAGTTTCAAATAGACATAGTCGCCAACAGCAAACTCAACTTCACGACGATGCTGATCTGCCGTACTTTTCATTCGATCACGTGCTTCAAGGAGAGTGAAGCGTAGCTCCTTAAACATCTCATCACGACTTCGTAAATGAGCATCCACTGCTGCCGCATTAGTGGTTCCTTGTACATATCGATGTAGAGGACGAGGAGGTTCACCGTAAACTACTTTATAAGGAGAAATTTTTGTGATTAAGTGTAGAACTGTGTTGTAGTTGTACTCAGCCCATTGTAGCCATTCACGTCACTTCTTTGACTGGTCATGACAAAAACAACGCAGATATTACTTCAACGTCCTATTTACTACCTCACTCTATCCATCAGATTGTGGGTGGTAACTTGAACTCATGTTCAATTTCGTCCCTTGATGTTCAAATAAGGTTTTCCAAAAATTACTCATGAACACCTTGTCTCTATCAGTGACTATTGAACCTGGCATACCTGAAGTCGGACGAAATTGTCGATGAAGATCTTAGTCACACAAGCTACCGTGACTAGTGGTGCCAGAGGAATAAAATGGGCAGACTTTGAAAACCGATCAACAATAACAAATATTACCTGATAGTTGTTGGGGTTAAGGAACCCCTCAATGAAGTCCATGGATATGTCTTCCCAAACCCTGTGAGGAACAAGAAGAGGTTGCAATAATCCAGCCGGTTGCAAGTGCTCGTACTTGTTCCGTTGACAAATGTCACAATTCTGGATATACTCCTTCACTGTGCGATGCATTCCAACCTAATAAAATTCATCTCGTACTTTGGTCAACATTTTGTGGTATCCAAAATGGCCACCCGTCGTAGTATCATGGTATTCTGATAGAATAAGAGGAACCAATGGTGACTTTGAATTCAATAGGACGTGCCTAATAAGAAACCACACCCCATCCTTAAGCTGTGCATTTGGATTAGACTTAAAGGAGTCATAGTATGGATCCGATGTGCATTGAATCTTTAGTTGGTCCCACCAACTTGCACAAGGCCTAGAGACGGCAATGAAGTGTAGCTCAACCACTTGAGAGAGAATCTACAACATGGTTTTGGACTCCTGGCTTGTATTTTATTTTGTAATCATACGCCATCAATTTTGGTAGTCATCTAGTCTGAGCCGGAGTAGTAATTCGTTGCTCCAATAAAAAATTTAGACTTTTATGATCCATACGCACAATGAATGATTGCCTCCAATAAATAGGGCCTCCACTTCCTAACAGCTTTGACAACAGCTAGCATTTCTTTCTCGTACTTTAACAATTTGAGAGTGGCTCCTTTTAATGCCTCACTGTAAAAAGCAATCGACTTCCGATCTTGCATTAAGACAGCTCCAACCCCACTCCCACAAGCATCACATTCTATTACGAAGGGCTGCAAAAAATCAGGAAGCCCCAACACAGGAGCTTGGGTTATAGCATCCTTGAGGTGATTGAATGCATTCAAAGTTTCTGTAGTCCAGTTAAACCCATCATTGGATAATAATTGAGTCAAAGGGGCTGCGATGACTCCATAATATTGGATAAACTTTCAATAATATCCTGTTAGGCCTAAAAAATCTCGCACCTCACAAGTTGTTCGCGGAGTGGGTCAATTCTGGACTACACGTACTTTGGATAGACCTAGTTCCACGCCATTCCCTGTGATCACATAGCCCAAATATTCTATGCGTTGCACATCGAACATGCACTTCTCCTCTTTTGCGTATAGTTGGTGCTGATGTAGGATTGCAAGCACCAATTGGAGATGCTCAAGATGTTTCTCCCATGTTGTAGAGTACACTAATATATCATTAAAGAAGACCAGGATGATCTTTCGCAAATATGGGCGGAATATGTCATTCATCAAGCTTTGAAACATGAAAGGAGCATTGGTGAGCCCGAATGGCATTACGATAAATTCATAATGTCCTTTATGGGTTCTAAAGGCAGTCTTTGGAATGTCATTCTCACAAACCTGAATTTGATGGTACCCGAACCTTAAATCCAATTTTGAAAAATACCGAGCTCTAAATATTTCATCCATAAGTTCGTCGATGACAGGGATCAGGAACTTATCTTTCACTGTGACCTTGTTCAAGGCTCGGTAGTGGATACAAAATCTCCACTCGCCGTTTGCTTTCTTGACCAAAAGAAGAGGATATGAAAATGGACTAGTGCTTGGCCTGATCAAACCGGTTTCCAATAATTCCCTAACTTGTTTCTCAATCTCAAAATTTTGATAATAAGGATAACGATAAGGACGAACATTTACCGGTTTGGTATCGGGTAAAAGTGGAATTTTGTGATCTTAGGTTTTGGTGGGTGGTTGATGTTTTGGCTTTGTAAACACTTCAGGAAACTGAGATAAAAGTTTATCCACACTTGAAGGGGTTGGTGAGGATTCGGTGGACATCAAAGCTATTGTAACCATTTGGATAAAGAATCCCTCACCTAGAGAAAGACTTGTGTACAAGTTTCTTGAGTCTTTCTCTGTTAACGCCTCCAACTCTTTTTGCCGCAATCCTTGGAAGACAAAAGGGACCCCTTTATAATTAAAACCCATTGTCAGTTTAGCATAATCAATCTCTATTGGGCCCAATGTTACTAGCCATTGGACTCCTAAAACCATTGGATAAGCTGCTTCAGGTAACACAAAATAATCAGCCTCAATTACACATCCTTGAACCACCAACTGCACTCCTCTGCACACTCCCATACATGTGATTCTTTCTTTATTAGCAATAATGATTTGGAATTGTTTTTCAACGTCTACTCTGAGCCCAAACTTAGTTTCCACCTTCTTATCGATAAAATTATGAGTGCTCCCACCATCTATTAAAACCTAGATTTCTTTCTTTGATAACTTACAAACAACATGTAAAGTTTGTGGGTGTTGACTTCTCTTGATGACGTGGAAAGAGATCTATGGAGTCCCATACTTCACCAATTCATTTGATGCCTCCTCCTCTTCTAGCTCGCTGCATGATGCTTCTATGTCTTCTATCATAAAAAACTGCAGAGCAAGTGCACCGAAGCCCCAGAGCAAAATTTTCATCACAGTAAAAACAAAGTTTCTTCTCTCGTCGTTCTTTAAGCTCTTAAGGTGACAACTTTCGAAAGTTGGGTTGTCTTGCTTGTGGTGACGGGGGTGCTGTTCCTAGGATTCCTGGATCCCCATTGTTCATATTTGGAAATGTATCGAAACTTGCATTGGCTCTTGGAAGGAATCGCCTATACACTTGATTTCGTTCCTCAACCAATTTTGCAGCTCTAATTGCTTCGGCTAAAGTGGATGGGTCCTTTAGCTTGACATCATACCGAAGTTCATCCTTTAATCTAACAATGAAACATCCAAACCGAAAGTCCTCCGGCAATCTGTCGACTCTATTAGAAAGTCGTTCGAAACTCTCTTGGTAAGCCTCAACGGTGGTGGTTTGTCATAACCCTGTAAGAGCCTCGGATGGATTTGCATACACCGTTGGTCCAAATCGTTTTATCAAAGCACGGTTAAGCTCTGTCCACGTAATTGGCCCTTTGTCTTTGATGAACTAGCGATACCATTGCAAAGCGATCTTTTCAAAATGAAATGATGCCAATGACACCCACTAATCTTCGGGAACTACCTGGAATTCGAAGTATTGTTCTTCTCTAAATGTCCAACCTTGTGGGTCTTCACCATCAAAATATGGAAAGGATAACTTAAGGGACATTTTCTTGTACTCAGTTGTGGCAGACTGCCCTGGACTGGAGGAATGCTCCTCTAGTGTGGGTCTATGTGAAGTGGTTGCTGTTTTCTGGGTTTGGAATTCCTTCAAAAGGGTTTCCATCGTTGAGTTTAAATGCTCAATTCGATCATCATGTTTAGCGAGCATATCTGAAATTTCAGTTCAAAATTTGGCGTTGAATTTTTGTCGTGTCTCCATCAGTGGCTAACCTGACTCTGATACCAATTGATGAGCTCACTTATCTTATAACAGATGGTATTAGAGAGATTCGGAAAAGAACTAAGAACAGAGGGAATAAACTTTGCTAAGAATATCGTACTTTTATTGAATTAATGAAAAACATTTATAGTCTCTATTACAACTAGGAGACTTAGCTTACGAGAAACACAACTCCTAAAAATACTCATCCACAACCTCCACGGTTGAATACCAGCCCATACTCCTAGTAAACAAAAGAAACAACAACTCTCCTAGAAAATAGGATTATTCTTTCCTAAATCAATTCAACACGTAAACACTACTAAGGCCACGTAAAACTCTTCCTTATGAAAGACCCAATCTAAGATCCCACACTCGAATGAGCTCCACTGAAGTTCATATCAAAATTTTAGCGTAAATTTCCTTAAAACTTGAGCTAATTATTACATAAAAGAACACTAACACTATTTTCATCATTTTAATCCACTAAATTTCAATTTCTCTGATAAATAATTTGATTTTTCAACTTTTAAATATGTAAGTGAAACACAAATGAGACGAGCATTCCAATTGAGTTGAAATCGCTTCGTCTACAATTCATATGATGTGCTTAATTTAAATTATAAAGTATTTGGCAATGACACCAATTGCTTATTTATAATTAATATATTAAATCTTAAATTTTGATTGACATATAATTTTGTTTGTCAGTAATTGTAGTACACAGTTTCAATTAATGATTGTCATGTTTCTTAAGCCATACCATAATTTAAAAGACTTGAAAGAAAAATACTGATCGATTCGAAGTTATTCGTTAATTTCGGAGTAATTTTCTTTGTTAATTATACAGTTTAAGTGATCTTCGTACATGTGTTTTGGCAAAGCTTCTCTAAGTGGAGCCAGTGCCTGTGTCATTGTCTACGTTCCAAACATGAAGGAAGTCACGGTGATGATTCATTCGAAGATGTCCCAGATCTAGATTTCACAGAGCCAGGTGCTGTAAGAAAAGTACACACGCAACATGGGGACAGGAACAGAGAAGTAATCAACCTGTACAGAGGAATACTATACAAGACGGGAAAGTTCAATGCAATACATTCTTTTTGGGCCGTAATTCTGCAGAAATAATCCAATATTAACAAGCGAGTTGTCTTAAAGAATGTGTTAAAAGTTGAAACGAGTGACCTAGCTGCTCGGAAGAGTGCTTTAGGAACCTGCAAGAAGATGCACCACGAATCGAGGTGGTTGTTGCCTCATTGGAAGGAGCACACGAAGGCGAGAAGCCCGTGTTGGAGAAGGAGAGCACGTGCAATGAGAGTTGCATTTGGCACTGGAAGAATGCAAATTCGTGTGCACGTGCCCTGCTTCTCCAACGAGGAACTGCTCACCCATCCAAACATCGTTAGTAACCACCACTTACAATGAGGAGGACGTGATGTTAAAAGGCTTGAGAGGTGACTCACTACACCTTATATTTATAGGTGTAAGTTCACAAAGACCTGGGGAGAAACACACACGCATACAGAGAGAGAGGACACAGGGTCAGACAGAGATAGAACGATTGCTTTATTTATAGCCAACAAAAAGGCAAGGAGTAAATTTAAAGTGTTGGTATGAAAGTAAAATCCCAACTCCCTGGTAATCAACAGCATTAAGGCCATGCCATGCAATCATGGTGGTTCCATTGCAAAGAAATTGATTTCATATATGTGTAAAGAAAGACTCACGCAAGCTCATATCTGGCCTTAATTCCACAAAAGCCACCAACCTTTTGTTGTCTTTGCAGAGCACAGTGAGACAAGTGCAGAGCATTTGATGAGAGAAGCCTATACGTCAAACAACATCACCTTGTACCTAGCTACCCGATTCTAGCCTTTGGATCACGAACCCTTCTTCCGTTAGTACTTATGGGTAAATTATTCTGATGATACGGGAAGATATAAACTTTGCTGGAGCAACTGGTTGAGGAGAATAATGTAAGAGTGCACGTAGTCTTTGCGTGTTGCTGCAAATTTTGAGTCAAATGAACAGTGTAATTGGGATAGTATTAGCTACGGTTGAATGCTTTAAATAGTGTTAACTTCCACTATGCTTCACCCTTTATAGTACTGGCACTGTCGCCCACCAGGTAACCAAAATTTAATAGTAGTTGCCAATAGTGAACCTCTCATGTCTCGTCCCAGCCCATCATGTTGATGTTACAATGTTGGTGATGGGAGGTTTAGGGCTGCATGCCGTAGGTCAGGGATTAATCCAAAACTTCAGAAGTACTGGTGATGCATAAGGATGAAATCAGCCTTCTACAGATAAGAATCCATTTAAACTCCTCTCCCTGAAGCCTCGAATTAGTGCTGGCTACGTAGATGTTTATTTACTCCCTAAATCCCTAGAGCAGGCAATCACTGAAACTTGAAGCACTTACTTAACCCTTCCATTGGGCTTCACAAGAACCTTTTCTAAATGTAAGGGGTCTAAGTATGGCAGATGAACTGAAACCCACCTCTACAACTACAAATGATCGGGGGAATGGGGACTTTGGCGTCATTCTTTTGTCCTGTGGATGAAGAACATAGATTCTGGCGTGAGATCATCATCAAATCTAGAGATATAAATGGATAGCGTGTGTACTCTGCTCTTGTGATCTTGTAGTAAATGCTTTACCTGGTGACACACTCATATCCGTTCAAATACTATTTGAAACTCGACTCACTCGTGCTTTCAAGAAGCTAAATTCTAGTGCACTCGATGCAATGTTTGACTATGCTTGGCGAAGAAGGAACCATAACTACACCGACATAACCCAAGGTAGTGACGTTCAGTAGAACAGGCTACAGGAATCATTTCACTTGCGTACTGAACTTAAACAAGGGACATGTATGTGCCCACAATATATGGACAATTTAACGTAAGTTCTCATACGTGGGAGGTAAGATTGCAAAAGCAAGACCATGTTCGACTTTTTCTTGGCGTCAATAACCCATCCAACCGTAACATTTACCAACTTTTTATACTCATAACCTATCGTCAAGTAATGAGAAATTTTTTTACTTAGTTATTATATTATTTATTTTGTAAATAATTAATTAAAATAGTTTATATTTTATAAATAATTAATAAAAGGTAATGATTTATAAAATTATTAAAATTTAAATAAATATGAATGATTTTTTTATGGTAGTAAGAATTAATATTTTGATAGTAATTTAATAATATCTCTAATCTCTCTTATTTGTAATATTTGTTTTCCGCTTGTATCTATGCCCTTTTTAAGAATGAAAGTCCAAGATTGCTTACAATTTATTTCTTATTTTATCTATCTCTAAAAACTAAGCAAGTAAAAATTAAAGAATGAAGCTAACTTCTCATTCTCACCTTTTTACTAGTAATTAGCAAACAAGTGGTAAAGGCTAATAAGGAGGAACTAGAAGCATAGGTAACAAATTTGAAATGAGAATGGTGGAATGTCATACAATGGTGATCAATGCTTGTACATGGAATTCACGTTAACCACATAACGGATTGTGATCTAATCCACAGTACTCTAGATTATATACTCAATTGTACAGAAAGGTGTCCGGCAAGAAAATGCAAACAGGATCTTAGACCATCTCAATCATGTATCCAGACCACAGTATCAGCAGCTAATTGAGGATTTGAGTGACAATTGTTATACCTTGTGGGCCAGTTTGCTCCTTCGGCTATAAGTGAAATGGACCTCCATCCAAACGAGTACAAAATTAGGCATGACATTTGTTGTAGTTAGGTCTGATGACTGATGCTGACAAGATTCCTTGGTCTCTTGAGAGGACTCCTGCAATTATTGGTTGTTGAAAATCAATGTTTTTCATCAAACACCATTCTTAATGAGGTTAGTTGTACCCCATGATCTATCAAGAAAACAGCACAAGCATACCTTAATTAATACTGGGTTGCTTTTTCTTATATACGTATAGAAGATGAGTTGATAAGAAGCAAGCATGCGAAAGTTATGTGTGTAAATATATGCTTTTGGAATGAAAAGTCAGGACGAGACTTGGATCTCAACCCATCTTTCTACGTTGCCTTTTGCTTAAATGCTTCCGTCGTGCTGTGTTTTCGTTACTGTCATGTTTGAAAAATATAACATCATAATCATGCTTTATACACGGTGTATGAAGTATCTTTGATTCTGATATGTTTCCGAAACAAAGTCAAGCTTCATAAATATATTTGTTCAACGTCGGCAAGGAAGTTACAGTTTTTGCCTATAGAAAAATTACTGTAGATGATATTGAATTACAAATGGCTCATAAGCGAGGTTTTTAAGTTTCATACATTATGTTACCATATTGAGGTTTTGCGTATCATACCGTATACACTACAAGAAAATAAGATAATTCGCGACATTTTATTCATGAATGTTTGAAAAACGTCACGAAAAATTTAAAATTTTCATATCACTTTTACAAAAATGTCGTAAATTTGTAATACTTTTCGTGACGTTTTGTTAATAAATCATCATGAAATAAAAATCGCGACGTTTTATTGAACGACATATCTCAAAAGACCCTCTCCACCGTTTGAAAGATTAGGGAAAGCAAGCCCCAAACCCAGTAATACAAGAGACTCTCTCCACTGTTTGCTACTTTTGTTTCCCCTTTTAATCTTTTAATCTTTTATCTCTTCTCTGTTCCTCTTCTCTCACTTCGGACTAGGGTTAGGGTTTACATCCCAGCATTTCGTATTTCATATGCTCTTAATGATCCTAAGCACACAATTAATCTGAGAGAGAGAGAGAGAGAAATCAACAAGCTCGTTAGTTGGCGGCTAAGTTTGATTTTTTATTTTTTATTTCTGAACTTTTGGTAAGATGATACTCGAAGGAAGGAGGATATCAGCGAGCCCTAGGCTTTGCTCGGGAAGGAGTATCTTGGCCAGGAAAGGGCCTCGTGTAGATGGATTTGTAAACGCCATTAAGAAGCTTCAAAGACGCGAGATTTATTCCAAGAGGAATTGTGCTTTCAGTATGAGCAATGCCCAGGAGAGGTTTCACAACATGCATTTGATGGTATTTCTTTTTTTTGTTTCGTTATTTCTTAATAATCACCCTCTTATTGTTGAAGAATCCGAGTTCCTCTACAGAAATAGGAAAAACGATGTGTTGATTTGGAATGAACTTTTTGCAAAGACAATTTTTTAATTTCTCTTCCATTATCCTGATTAAACCCTTTCCTGCACACCTTGTGTATCGTGGATGTGACAAAACTAGTCCCAGATGTTTGTCTATGATATGGACAATTTGACCTTTAATCTTTCCGTTCTCGACAATTTTGGGCTGAGATTGATATGTTCCTTCATTTGCTGAATCAACTTTGCAAGTGTTGGACCAAAAGCAATTGCTGTGCAATAACCTTATGTTGCTCAAGTACAACTCTTGAGGGAGAGCCTTGATCAACTTCTAGAGTATGCTCTGTCTTCCTGTTCTTCAATGGCCTTTTATTTTGTTTTGTATTTGTTTTCTGTCTCTTCTATTGTGTGCAACCCCCCAACTTACAGGTACATAGTTCTTAAATCTGCAGATATCTTCCTCTAAAGTTTCTTCTTTCAGTTTGATGCATCAGAAACATCAATAAGCGTTTGCATTCCAACCTGAAGTTTATGAATTTTAGTTCATAAGAGTTAAGCACAGTAATTTTCTAAAGAACTCATAGTAAAGAAACAATCTGGTTATTGTTAAGATGAAGCATTTTGTTCTACCATATGATATTGCAGTAATTTTCTACCTTCCTGGAACATCAACACCAATTATAGAAACTGAAAATAAACTTTAATCAATGTAAATATGCCAAGTTCATCAGTATCGATTATGGAGGATCAGGTAACTACACTGATCCGAAAACTGGACTGGCATGGATTTTAGACAATGGTATCGTGAACAATGGAAAACCAACAATAGTGCAGAATCCAACGCATGTTCATCATTTTGTTTTTTTCTTGTATCCAATTTTCTACTTCTCACTACAAAAGTTAAGACATTTAGTGAAATTTTTTGTAACTAACTATTGTTTCACCACAGATACGAGGTTTTTTGCGACAAGATAATGGATTGACACTATTGTTTTTATTAACTATGATAATTTATTTTTTTGTCACTAATACAATAGCAATTGTGATAATTTAGTATCTTTCACAATTAAGTTGTCACTATTAATATGTTAATAGTGTTAAATTTTCTTTTATCACTAAGTTTTGTCATCAAAACCCTATATAATTTGGCTCCAAAATAATTTTGGTAGGAATAAATTATAATTGTGACAAAACATATGTTAGTAACTAATATTTTCTATTTGTTCTGACAAAACATAGTTTGGCCACTAATATTTTTTCTTTTTGTTACAAAAGAGTTAATCGTCACACAATATTTTACTTATTGTAACAAAAAATTTTGTCAATAAATATTCAATTAATTAGTGTCTACTTCATATTGTCACAATAACTGAAATTATAAGTATGGTCACAACTATTCGTAATTTAGTGACAATTTTTTGTGACTAACTATTTTTGTCATCATAAATACGATATTTTTTAATGCCAAGACAATTGATTGACACTATTCTTTGGATTATTTTTTATAATGTATATTTTTGTCACTAATACAATGATAATTGTGGCAATTTAGTATCTTTCACAGTTAAATTGTCACTATTAATATATTAATAGTGTTAAAATTTATTTTATCTCTAAGTTTTGTCACTAAAAGCCTATGAAATTTGGTGTCAAAATAATTTTGGCGGGAATTAATTGTAATTATGACAAAATATATGTTTGTAACTAATATTTTCTATTTGTTTTAACAAAACATAGTTTAGTCACTAATATTTTGTTGTTGTTGTGAGGAAACGGTTTATCTTCACATAATATTTTACTTGTTGTGAAGAAAACTTTTGTCAATAAATATTCAATTAATTAGTGTCTACTTAGTATTGTCACAATCACCAAACTATAACTATGGTCACTATCGTTTGTAATTTAGTGGCAATTTTTTGTGTGCCTAAGTATCATTTCGTCACAGATACGAGGTTTGTTGTGACAAAACAATTGATTGATACTCTTATTTGGATTAACTGTGATGATTTATTTTTGTGCCACTAATACAATGGGAATTGTAATAATTTAGTACCTTCACAATTAAATTATCACTATTAATATATTAATATTGTCAAATTTTCTTTCATCACTAAGCTTTGTTATTAAAAGCCTATGTACTTGTTATGACGAAAACTTTTGTCAATAAAAAATCAATTAGTCAGTGTCTACTTTCCTTTTTCATGCAAGAAAATAATAAAAAAAGAAAAGGGGAGAGGTTGGTAAATTGCGAGATCACAAGTTTTAATTTTAGACTAATTAAGTTGTAAGGTTATGATTGTTTGAGTTGAGTAGAAGTGATTTTGTAATTTGTGAGAGTTTTTTTAGTTCTTTTATTTTTGGCGGACTAAATTGAGCAAACGTAAATGTTAAGTATTATTTTAAATAGAAAGGAAAAAGAAGATTAAATAATGTGAATGTTTGTATCTATTATAAGATATTGCATTTGTTTGTATCTATTATAGGATATTGCATTTTCATAAGCTTAATAACAAATGACTAGTTGAATATATAAACAAAGAGAATAATTATTGTGAGATTTAATTATTAAGGTGATGAAGTCAATCAAAGGTCTTAAATCTATTGTGAATAGCAAGTTAGAGGATGAAGTTATGGGGGAGGGATAGAATGGTATTTCTCTCATATGACACTGTATCTTTTTTGGAGAAATTAAAATTTTCATTAATCTTATAAATTTACATAGTGAAGATTTACACACGTGCATAGTCTACTTAAACACAAAACATCATGGGAAACCTTAATACTGCAATGTTTTATTGCATAGTCTACTTAAACACAAAACGTCAGGGGACACCGTAATATTGCAACATTCTATACTTATCCAACCAGACTATTAGGGTAAAATGAACTCCAACTTTCTTGCATCTTCGAATCTTTACTCAATTCAAATGAGCAATTAATTGAGGTTGCGATTGGTGACATACTCACTTGTTCATATATATTTTCATGCCATTTGGATGAGTTTTTGTCACTAAAATTGGTCTTTATAACTTTATTTGATTATTATTTGAATTATTGTGCCTTACATTTAATCTATGTTTATAGGGCAAAAATTATCGTATCTTGGTTTAACTGTGATAAATTAATTTTTGAACAATTGATGCTACTTTATTTGTAATTTTAATTGTAGGGTACTTTGGAGAAATTAGAGTTTAAAAAGATTAAGAAGTAGCGATATAAGGCATTAAATAGCTAGAGAAAAAACCAAAGAAAACGACAACGTTGTAGTGGGATAATTGAAGAGGAGAAACGACAACGTGTGGAAGATAAAGATGAGAGGTTCAAGTGTGGAAAGAACAGAAACGACAGAAAACGTTTTGGAGAAGACCTACACAAGAGCGGTGACGTTTTGGAGGACAGAAAATGTTTTAACGTTGAGGGGTTTTAATGGGCAGCTCCAATCGCACACACAGAGAAGACCTACACGCCGCAGCTGAAAAGAGGATGCACGACAAGGAGACCAGACCTGGACGCACGCGAGGATCTCACGCAAAGGAGGGATGCACGAAAAAAGGCGGTAGCTGATGTGTTTGGGGAGACCCGATGCAAGCAGTGGAACAAAAATGAAATAAAAAAGACCTGGACTCATGCAAGGAATGCACACACAGAGGAGGAGACCTAGACACACGCACGAGACTCGTTCCCGAGCTGGGTTTTTGACGTTCATATCTAGGACCCACCTGAGTTCTTCGTTCCTTACTCCAATGGACATTCTGTTCTTCAATCTACTTCCACCTGACTGTATTCCATAGGTAAACATCTCCTTCTCAGACATCTTTTAGAGATTAGTTTTTTTAATGAATCTCTAAGAAATTGCTTTATTTCTGGAGATGGAGGAGGATTTCTATGCTGGCTTAGCATTCGGTGACAGTTTGAAGAGTAAGAAGAGGATTCAGGTAAGATCCTTTTTCTTGAATTTATCTATTTCTTCTTCCATATATCCCTGTTGTGAAATCTGGTATGTCTGATCTGATTTCTTTGTTGTTGATTTGCTTCTATATAGGATTACAGGGACTTCAACAACATTCCCGAAAATGGGACGAGCTAACCCTACCCAGGTATGTGTTTAGATTCTCTCATACTTCTCCTTTCTTTTCATTGAGATGAATTTGAACTTTGTACCTCATACTGTGTTCATCCCTGAGAAGGGGAATGAATCTATTCTGTGCATTCCTTAATCTCCTTTTTTGAACTGTGGTTGTAAATTAGTTTCTGCATAGTTGATTGCATGGATTTAGTAGCTGCTTCTTTGGATTAGAAACTAGGTATGGCTATGTAAAGCCATTCTCCTACTACAGTATAGGTTTAACTGATTTATAATCAGTTGCTCCCTTATGTTGGTAGTAATGAGCTCTATAAGAGAGGTAATTGAGGTAGACTGGTCTTTGTAATTGGATTGTTGAATGTTTGATTGGAGATAAGATGGGAATGATAATCTTTAATGCTAGAAGATCAAGGTACCTTTTCCCACTTTTTCTAGTTTGGGTCTTTGGTCTTATGTGTGAGCATATATTTTACTTGGTTTATCTTATGCGTGTCTATTCTTCTGTTTGTTTAATTCATT
>JANIHY010000004.1:15847806-15860987 GCA_027479065.1 Erythroxylum brevipes | reverse complement strand
CCAATTTTTATAAAATAATAAGTTCTTATAAACTAAAATAAATCAATTAATTCTTATTTAACAATCTTTTTATCAATTAAACATTAAATTTTTTATGGGTATGGACAAATCTTTTAGTCATATTTCAAATTCTTTAATTTTTTCAATATTTATTCGATTTTAAAACCATCTAATACCGATAAAACCTTAAATCTCTTTTATCAGTTAAAAAAAATATTAAACTTAAATTGTTCACTTACTTAATATAACGTAATAAAACTTTTATTAAGTGGCTTAAGATTAACTTGTTAAAAATAAAAGATTAATCTAGGTTATTTATTAAGTCACAGCAATTCGTTGGTAAATTTACCGAAAGTCACAACCATTTGTTGATATATTTATCGACAAAATCTAAATATTTTTCGTAGGTAATTTTTGTCATTAAACGACATTTTTCTGCTAGTGACCTTACACAAATTAAATTAATGAGATCCTAACTCCTAACTAACAATTAGAATCAAAATTAGCTTTTAGATGCCATGAAAGTGATTGATGCTTAATGTCTAATTATAAAATAATTCAACACCTAATAATTTTTAATTTCCTAAAGAAAATTTTAAAAATATAAAAAGAAATGCCTGTCAACGGTAATCCTTTATTATTATTATTTATTGGATGCATGAACATGCACTATAGTTGACTTTGTGTTGTCTGTTTTGATAGTCTGTGATATTAAAATCATTAATCAATATATTAATCTGAAATAATTACAAGTCTTTTAAATAATTATATTCAATAATTTTTAGGTGAATCAACGTATCCTTAGTAATTATTACAATAGAAAAAAGAAAAAGAAGAAGAAACAAAACACATAAGAAGCAAAACATAGAAGAAGTGAAAGGCAAAAGAAGCAAAAAACATAAGAAAAAAAACATAGAAGCGAAAGGCAAAAGAAACAAAAGACAGAAGAAGCAAAAGATAGAAGAAGCAAAACATAGAAGAAGCGAAAGGCAAAATAAGCAAAACACAGAAGAAACAAAAGACAGAAGAAACAAAAGGAAAAAGAAGCGAAAAGCAGAAGAAGTAAAAGATAGAAGAAGCAAAAGACAGAAGAAACAAAAGAAAGAAGAAACGAAAGGCAAAAGAAGCAAAACACAGAAGAAGCGAAAGGTAGAAGAAGCAAAACACGGAAGAAGCAAAAGACAGAAGAAGCAAAACACGGAAGAAACAAAAAATAGAAGAAGCAAAAGACAAAAGAAGTAAAAGACAGAAGAAGTGAAAGGCAGAAGAAGCAAAAGACAAAAGAAGGAAAAGACAGAAGAAGCGAAAGACAGAAAAAGAAAAAGATAGAAGAAGCGAAAGATAGAAGAAGCAAAACACAAAAGAAACGAAAGGCAGAAGAAGTAAAACACAAAAGAAGCGAAAGACAGAAGAAGCAAAACACAAAAGAAGCGAAAGGTAGAAGAAGCAAAACACAGAAGAAGAAAAAAAAAATAAAAGAAGCGAAAGGTAGAAAAAGCAAAAGACAAAATAAGCAAAAGATAGAAGAAGCAAAACAAATAATAATCGAAAAGGCAAAGAAGCAAAAGACAGAAGAAGCAAAACACAAAAGAAGCAAAAGACAGAAGAAGCGAAAGGCAGAAGAAAGAAAAGATAGAAGAATCAAAAGGCAGAAGAAACAAAAGACAGAAGAAGTAAAACATAGAAGAAGCGAAAGGCAGAAGAAACAAAAGATAGAAGAAGCAAAACACAGAAGAAGCGAAACACAGAAGAAGCAAAAGACAGAAGAAGCAAAAGACAAAAGAAGCAAAAGAAGGAAGAAGTGAAAGGCAGAAGAAGCAAAAGACAGGAGAAATAAAAGACAGAAGAAGTAAAACACAATCGAAGGAAAACACAGAAAAAGATGATGTCGTCACAAAGGAAACAAGGAGATGACGTCATTACAGAAGAAGCAAAAAGGAAGAAGAAACAAAAAACAGATGAAGCAAAATACAGAAGAAGATGACATCATTACAGAAGAAACACAGAAGAAAATGACGTCATCACAGAAGAAGCAAGAAGGCAGAAGATGCTACTCCTCTCTTACACGTCTTCCCTTATAAGGATCATGACTTTCAACTCAGATGTCCAAAATTTTCATGTCAATTACATTTGGAAAGATTAAAAAAGACTTATAACTTTCTAGAAGACACACTTTCTCTAATCTATCCTAGATCGATCCTAAATTTCCCCCAAATTTAGAATACATACTTTACATTCATCCATCAATGTACTACACCCATTTCTCAACTTCATGATAAATTTTGAGATTCTTAAATATAGAATTTAAATTTAATGTCTTCATAAGAAATGTAGCCATATTTTTCTAGTTTAATCTAAATTAAGTATCATCTCATTTGGATAACTAGAGAAAAAGTTGTGGCTGAAAGGCTGAAGCATACACCATAACATTTTCCAGATTAACCATCCATTTTGTTTCACAATCTTTCCTTAACCCAACTCATACCAAGACTACCTTTTCTACTTCATTTACTCCTCATTCTCAACTTCATCTCAAATCAATATCATCCGAAGAAAAATATATATAGTCCATGATTAATCATGAACACCAACAATAGAATATACACGTATGTATATATTCTTCATCAACTTACTACACAATTTCAACTTTATTTTTGTTTTCATTCTACTTCTAACTTTCACCTTAATTCTTCTCACTTCAAAATCTTTTATCCACCAGAAACATCGAAGTAAAACTTAGACATATCCACATTTCTCATTCGCCACTTTTCCCTTGCCTATAATTTCTTGGTTTAAAAATTTTCATTCATTGGCTCTTTACTCATGACTACTTGCCAAAATTTCTCCTTCAAATAGTTCTAACTTCTATGAAACATTCAGAGTCCAACAGGGGGTTAAAGGTGATGTGGAAGCGTGTAAAAAAGTAAGTCATAATGCGAAGTGGTAGATGAAAACATTGCTTGATGAACATCAATTTGAGAAAGGTAGAAGGAAAAGATTGAATTTTGAAATTAGTAGTGGAAGTTCATTTTGTGGTTTCTGTGATGATTATGGACATGTTGAAGGTGGAAGTGGTAGTGGTAGTGGTAGTAGTACTAGTAGTGTTCCATCTCAGGATCATAAAGAATTTGATGTGAGGAAGAGAAGAAGGTAGGTGATTAGTTTCTTTGCACCACGAACAACTCCTGGAGCCCAACCTTCAATTCGTAGTGCAATGCAATCAAGAGATGCGACTCACAATGTCAACATGGCAGTAGCTAGATGGTGGTATGATATAGGTTTGTCATTCAATGCTTCTCAGTCTTATTATTATCAACCTATGATAGATGCAATAACCTCTTATGGTCCAGGATACAAAGAGCCATCGATTGATGACTTAAGAGGTAAAAATTTGAGTTATGCTATTTTTGAAATTAGAAATTATTTGGTTGAAAGAAGAGTGAGTTGGGGTACTTATGGATGTTCAATTATATGTGATGGTTAGACATATAGGAGACAAGAGCCTATTATAAATTTTTTGGCTTATTCTTCAAGTGGCTCTATGTTTTTGAAATCTATTGATACATCTGGCCTTATTAGAAATGCTGAGACTTTGTTTGAAATATTTGATAAAGCTGTGAATGAAGTAGGGTTGGAAAACATTGTCCAGTTTATTGCTGACAATGATTCCGCTTATAAAGCGACAGGAAAAAGGTTGTAGAATACCTATAATTTATTTTTTTGGACTCCTTGTGTTGCATATTGCATTAACTTAATGCTGGAGAATATAGGAGATCCTAGGTATTTTTTCTGTTATTAATGAGACTATGCAGAAGGTTAAAAAGGTGAAAAAATTCATTTATAACCATGCATGGGTTTTGAACTTGATGAGAAAGGAATTTACCAATGGTAGAAATTTGTGTCACCTAGTTGTGACAAGATTTGCAACAAATTTCTTATCACTTCAGTTTTTTGTTTCGATGAAGAAGGAGTTAAGCCAAATATTTACAAGTGATAAGTGGGTTGCATCTCAGCATGCTAGGTCTAATGCTGGAGTGAAAGTTTGTAGTATTATATTGGAAGATAGAGAATTTTGGTTCACAATGTCAATTTGTTATCCGAGTTTGTGAGCCTTTGGTCAGAGTGCTTCGGTTGTATGATAGTGAATAAAAGCTAATAATGGATTATATTTTTGATGCTATGGAGAGAGTGACAGAAGCAATCAAGACCAATATGAAAACTAGGTCTTTTTTATACACACCATATCTCTCAATCATTAATGAGAGAAGGAAAAGATAACTTTCTTCTTCATTGTTTGCAGTTGGATCATTTTTTAATCCTCGTGTGTATTTTAGACTGGATCTTACAAAGCAAGCTGAAGTTAATAGAGGAATACTTTTTACAATTACAACAATTGTTACTTATGACGCGATGCAAGATCTTTTAAGCTCACAAATGGAGCTTTACAAGTTGTCTTATGGGGATTTTGAAATGTCGATTGCTATTTGACAAAGAGGAAAACATTTTCCAATTATTACTTATTTTCTATTTCTTATTTATTGAAAATTAATTATCACTTTATTTTGTTTATAACACTACTTTTGTTATCTTATAACTTGAAGTTTTTTGGTGGGATCAATTTAGAAATAATGTTCCAGAATTGAAGAGGTTTGCGATTTAGATTTTAAGTCAATGTGTGAGTGCAACTGGGTGTCAACGAAATTGGAGCACATTTGAATTTATCTACTTAAAGAAAAGGAATAAATTGAAGCATAAGAGGTTGAATGACTTAGTTTTTGTTCGTTATAATTTAAAGCTTCGAGAAAGGTATGTTATTTTCATTATTATCATTATTAATTTCAATAAAATTTCTTATAATTTTCTAATAATTAAATTTAATTATTTTCTAGGAGTCTTAATAGCACAGGTAGTTCAACTGATTCAATTGCCATTGATAATATTGATGTTTTGGTATATTGGGGTTCTAGAGAACCCAATTTGGTTTATGTCAATGATTTAGATTTGGAAGATAATCTTGGATGAGAAAGCATTAACATGTCATTTGGTGCATTAAATTTGAATGATAATGATAATGAAACTCCTCTCAAATCATTGAGGTCAGCGCAATTCTAGCGGGTATCCTCCTATTAAAGATTGAATTCCAAGGTTTTATTTTTTCTCTTCTTTTAATTTTACTTGTATTTGATGTTTATTAAATTCTATATATGTAATATAACTGCAATGTTTTTATTTTAGGTTTAACTTCTACTGGATTGTTTCTTCGTTATCAACTCTTTTTGTAATATTTATTGTTCTTTTTATTAGATGTTTTGAATCTTTTGATGTAATATTATTTATTAAAATGATGAAATTGTATTATTGTAATATTTTAAATACTTTGTATTATTCTTAATTTTGAAAGGGACACATTAAATCTTTGCTTAAATAGAATAAGTTCTTGATGTATACATTAGTTCTTTATTTAGTAAGATAAATCGTACTTAAAATGTTTTTGTTTAACTTGTTATTGGCTACAAATTAATAAAGTGAAGTTTGCTTACTGCTTAGGACGAAGTCAACTTTGAGGTCAATGCAAAGGCCCCGCTGGCTGCTGGCCTGCGTTGGCAGATGGCAGTCTGATAGGAGTTTTGCCTTTGGACTCGGCCTATTCTTCTCAACAGCGTATAAAAGCTCCGACATCAAGTAGTCTGTTCTATTATAAAAATAAAAATTCTTCAATAAGTTTCACTTGAACCAATCAATTAGTGCCAAATCATCAAACGAGTATTTCATCACCTTGCGTGGCAACGCAGAGTGGACGAAGGATACGGTTGTTATTTACAACCACCAGTTCAACTGACCCGCTGTTCCGGTTTTAGCTTCTTGGAGAAGCTCAAAACATTAAACAGTTGATTTGGTCGTTAGTCCTTTTTCTCCCGCTTATTTAGCAAGTTGATGCTTCCCTGCATTTCCATTCCCATAGCATCAACTCCATAAACTCATTAACAGCATCCATCCAAAGCTCTTACATTGGTAATTCAGTCGTCTCTTCAGTTACACGCACACGAGTTTGCGCTTCTTGTTCTTTCCAGTTCAAATTTGGTTTTTTGAAATTTTATATTGTAGGTTCGAAGATAAAAACTGTTGAAAATGTTGTCTGAGAGTTCATTAGTAGATGCTTCAGTTGGCATCTAGAGGCAGAGGGAACCAGAAGTTGATGGTTCGAAAAGGTACGAGAAAATTAGGGTAGTTGATGAAGATCTTAATAAGGTGGGCATAGCGTCACTTCGCGAAGTAGCGGTTATAATGGGTGTTTCGTCAAGTGGGTCAAAGAGAGATTTGATCCATAGGCTTTCTGCAGAGTCACGGACGGACTCAAACAACGTTGCGCTTGAAGATTTACTTCCTAGTTCGTACTTTAACTGGATTCATGAATTAAAATCTGTTTCGTTTTCCTCTACTGATTGAAATTTAGCTGCAGGGAAAAAAGATGATGAAAAAGAAAAGGAGAAACAGGTGATTAGTGGCAGGAAGGGCACTGCAGTGCTGGATCAGTATTTGGCCGACCACATAAAGACAGAGTACCACGTTTTACAGCATGTAAAATAGTGTGATAATTAATTGAATTTTTCGTCTTTAGTATGATATATAATTCCTTGCTTAACTTATCTAACTGTTTTTTTTTTTTTTACCAGTAAGAAAAAAGAATAATGAATCCACAAGAGCACTAACCTCTCTGTTGCTGAGCTAAACTTCATCCATTTCCCTGCAGGATGATAACATCTATGATGCGACTCTGAACCAGACAAATGTTGGGGACAACAATAACAAATTCTATGTTATTCAAGCTCTTGGTTGGTTCTTCTTACCGGAGTAGTAAATTGTTGAACATTTTCTTTTTCATAGGTCTCATCTGATCCTCATTAATTTAGTGGTGGTTGGGCTTTCTTGGCTATGTTACAAGCATTGCTCGATATGTTGATTTGGTATCATGACCATGCACAGTATTTGATTGAGTTTACTTTTGAAACAAATTGCAGAATCTAATGGCGGTGGCAAATTCTTAGTGTACACTAGATGGGGCAGGGTAGGAATCAAAGGTCAAGACAAGTTACAGGGACCTTATGCTTCAAGGGACATTGCTATTAAGGAGTTTGAAACAAAATTCTTTGCGAAGACAAAGAACCATTGGGCTGATCGTAAGGAATTCATTTTCCACCCAAAATGCTATATGTGGTTGGAGATGGATTATGACGGAAGCAAAGAATCTGGCGTGAGTTATTCTTGAGATCTATTATGTTGTCTACTCTGCCTCCGTTATCAGACTACATGCAGTCCACCGTTGTATGTTCTGTTCTTGAATCTTGTAATAGATCATGTTTCCTCTAATATCTGCACTTCCATTGTCAGGCTGAGGAAAGGTCTACTCTCACCGTGGAAAGTCAGCTTCGTTTGACGAAGCTTGACCCTAGAATTGCAAATTTTATGGCTCTTATTTGCAACATTGACATAATGAAGCAGCGAATGCTGGAACTAGGTACGTAGTTTCTGATGAAACCATATGACAACTAACCAAGTGCCTTAGTTTCCACATCAGAGTAAACTGCTGAAATGCTGATCAGGACAAATCCTAGTACTGAACTGAGACAGAAGTCATGATTATCAGATATCTCTTTCTGTTCTATTGAAAGTAGGACTTGGGTTTGAAACAATTTCTAAGCTCACCTTCCATTAACCTCCATCAGAATCTGGAAACTTATTTATAGCTTCCCAATTGCATTGTTCTTGCTACTATCATGCTAAAACGCTGCAGACATATCATTAAAAGAACGCCCTATATAGTCCAAATTCGCCCTTATACTTAATCAGGGCAAGTGACAAATGCCACTGAGCAAAAAGGACCTAATTGTAGCATAACCAAATGACAGGCTTTACTTGATTAGGATATATAGCATTCTTTGATGGACTTCAGTTCCATCCGCTCAAATTAATATAGTGTTTTTATCTGTTTTCAGGGCTCAATACTGAAAAGTTACCACTTGGTAAGCTGAGCAGATCAACAATCTTAAAGGTAAATTACATGATTAAACGCATCTACATACTTGAGTTAGTATTGGAGTACCGACAATAAACTCAAATTAATCAATTTCATATACATTGCTCGCACATATCAGTCGCTGGGACTTAATGCTAATTTTCCAAAATATACAGGGTTATGATGTCTTGAGAAGGATATCTGAGATTATTGGCAAATCCGAAAAGGAAAAGCTGGAGCAATTAAGTGGGTAAGAGCTTGCAAACATTGTTCACTCTTTTGCCATTCGCTATTCGTTAGAATTCTTGTATATCATGTTAACTTGAAGGAAATATATTTCACGCTTTTTTATTGCAGGGAATTTTACACTATAATACCCCATAACCTGGGTTTTAGAAAGATGCGTGAGTGCTATTCCTCTTCCATCCTTTTCTCTATCTTCTACATACATCAGTTTATCTTGATGTGATTGCAAAGTTTCTTTCTTCTGATAATTGGTAAATACTATTTTAAGTAATGTCAGAATCTCCGTAAATCAAATTACTAAGGGTTACTGAAGTAGAATTTTTAACATTCAGGTGACTTCTGCATTGACACACACTACAAGTTGAAGGGTAAATTGGAAATGGTAATTCTTTGATCTTAAGCTGATTTACTACTTTTGCTTGCTTGGTTCTTGATTTTCGTGTGTTTGGCTCTTGTTATACTGACACTACCATATGCTTAACTTCACATGGAGCATGATTGTAGGTTGAAGCTCTAGGTGAAATTGAAGTAGCAACATCACTGATCAACGATGACATGTACTCTCAGGTGTTATTATTTGGCTATTAATTAGTCTGCTTCATGTCAAATTGTTTCTTCAACAGATCCTTCTTCATCTGTAACTGTACTTGCTGTTTTTCTCCAAGTTGTCTGACATTCTATATATCCTTACTTGATTTTCAAGGAAGATCCTCTATATTCACATTACAAGTGCCTTAGATGTGATTTGATTCCACTTGAAGTTGGTTCCAAGGACTTCTCAATGGTATCTTCATGCATTCATATTATCTAATATCATTACAGCTGTAAATTCATCTTGTTATCTCACTTCTTTCTAATGACGTCAGTTTTTGTAGCACTGAATTCATTTCTCTTCATTCTGCAGATTGACAAATATATACAGAATACTGGTGATAAGAGATTCATAATTGACATTGTTCAAATATTTAGGGCTTCAAGAGAAGGCGAAACCGAACGGTTCAAGAAAGTAAGTGCAGAATACTTTTGGTTGTCACCTTTATATTGTCTTTCGGGGATTTTACATCATTTCCGGTTTACCTTAGACCTTTGAACGCTTCTGCAGTTCTCCAACACAAAAAACAGAATGCTTCTGTGGCATGGTTCTCATCTCGCAAACTGGACTGGGATCTTATCACAAGGTTGTTATGGCTTTTCTTTCTGTGTTATTATTCTGTCTGATCAGGCTTTGAGAAGATCGTAGAAACATTCTTGCATGAGGCAGATAACAATTCCTTGATTATTTTATTAGTCCAGGTCTGCGCATTGCTCCTCCAGAAGCACCATACTCATTTGGGAAGGGGGTTTATTTTTCTGATATGTTTGCTAAAAGTCAAGCTTATTCTTATGATGGAGCACACCCCAATGCTGTGCTTGTGTTATGTGAGGTGTGATTCGTATTCCCCACAACATAGACCATCCATGCGACTTTGTTTCTGTTCTGTTGCAGAGATATTGTGAATAGGAAAAAGGGATAATATAGGTAGATATATTTTTCCTTTTCCAGGTCGCGTTAGGTGACATGAATGAGCTCCGAACTTTCAATCACAACGCTGACAAGTTGCCTGAGGGCAAGCTAAGGTTCTTTCCTTTTTCTGCCGCTAAATGCCAGCGTTAGATTAGACGCATATTTAATAATCAACTATAAAGTAAGAAAGAATAGCTCCATTTAGAGGACATCAAATTATGGAATCCCTTTATTTATTTACTTGTTATTATTCAACCATATCACCTTGCGCGTTTGCATTACAGTGCAAAAGCAATAGGAAGCATTGCTCCAGACCCCTCGGAGGCTGAGGTTCTTGAGGAGGGTGTAATTGTTCCACTGGGAAAGCAAGCGGAATCGAGGGTGCTGTTAGACGCTGCTTCATTTATTACAATGACCAAATGATTTGGGATGATATTGATACTGATGGGGATGGGGTGGTTATCTTGCAGGTGGTTTGGGGGAGAAACGAGTACGTAATATTTAACGTTGATCAGATTCGTATACGATACGTAGTTCAAGCCAAAATCCACTACAATTACAAGGTGGTGGATCGCAATTAATGATAGAATCTTGATGAAATTATAAGTTTCATTAGTTTGGAGTTAGACTCAATAGTGTTGAAAATTTTTTAACGCTCTCAAATATTAGAGTCTGACTCATATTTTTGGTGAAAATCTTAAGGTTCAAAAGATTTTTTTTTCCTTATTTATTCCTTTCTTCATTTATGTCCTCTTTCTATCTTTCTCTAAGCTTTTCTTTATTTTTTATCACTCTTTTTGTCTCTTTCACTTCTTTTTTCTCTCTCAGAATAGCTTTTATAGTTGACCCAAATGCTTTGTAAAAGTGATATATTGATTTGGAGTTCTTTATCTCTTTCTCATTACATATAGTATTTCATAGCATCAATTTTTTGGTCAACAACCAAAGTCACAATGTGCTTTATCTGCATAGGATATTATATAGAGAAAAATATACTTAAGTTTCACAAATATGTTTCTAATAGCTTTTTAAGATACACTGTACCCTTTTTATATTGATTTGATTGGATAATATTTGAATAAGATAATTATGATTTTATCTTTATAAAGATTGTAGACATGATAGGACTCTAAATTTTTAATAATTTGTATAATTTTTTTCTTACTCTCAATTGTGAATTATGTTCATGGTTAAGAATTTTTTTAAATATTGCAAAAATAATATAAAATGTATTCAAAATATTAAGTTACCTAGTTGACACTTTTTTCAGATCGTTAAAGCTTTATCGAAGAGTTGAGAAAGTAATTTTGAATATGATACTTGAACTATATAAGTGGCACTCAAAGTGTTAAAGGACTTTTATAAACTTATGAGTAGCTAGTTTTTTTTTAACTCTTGGACTAAGGAGTCGAGTAGTCTCACCTAAACATAAAGCACGTGTGTCTTTAGAGCTTTTGATTAAACTAGAGACAAGCATCTCTTTTTTTTTTGTATCTTCCTGGGAAAATTTTGTACCAATTTTACTTTCACTTTTGCTGAATTTCACTTTAGTTTCTACTGAATTGCTTCTGCAAGAAGTTGATACTTTTTTCCTGTTGATCCATATGATTAAACCTAAGCTTCTGAATGAGAATTTCCTCTGAAAATCAGTTTTTCTGTTAATTTTGAGTAAAAGAAATGGTATTGTGTTCCTAACTTAGTTTAGAGACTTGCAGGGGGAAGGGACAATGGAGAAGGATAAGAAGACACAAAGAATAGCAGATACCGATTTTGTGTTAAAATGGGGAGCTAAAAAGCCAGCTGAGACTCTGCCTAAGAAGAGGCTCACATCTCGTGTTATTATGAGTGAAAAGGAATCTTCTTTTCTCCATGTTACAGACGCAAATGAAGAAGACGAAGAAGAAGACGGTAACAGAGGCAACGTCACTAGCCGTTAGAGTTTATTACGAAACGCTGTGTTTTTAAATAACGTCCACCGTTGTTAACATACGGACTAAACTAAGATATCATATACCAGTTGTATTTAAGTTGTATTGTAACGAATACGAGACCATGTCATAACTGAATGTGATTTCTTCTCTCCTTCTCTCTGTATCACGTGATTCTGTGTATGTTTTTTCTCTCCAAATTCTCTTTAATCTCTTCCACTCTCGACTCTCTTTACTTCATTCTTCTGGTTGATTATTTCGTACAACAAATTGATATCAGAGCACGCGATTCTGGGAGACCTCCATGGCTGAAGGTACAAGAAATGCAAAACTACGTAAGATGGAGGATAATCTGAATGGTTTGATGGAAAGAATGTTTTTATAAATGAATAACAGAATGTTTTCATAAATGAATAGTAGAATAGATAAAGTAGAGAAAGAAATGTCGGAGTAGAGACACATGATGATGCAAACGCTACAAAAAATAAGAGATGCCGGACTAGCGGACCTTACGTCCTAGAGTAGCTCGGAGAGGTTGACAGAAGAAGAAAGGGTAATGTCAGCACGAATGAATCGAATAGATTTTCCATTATTTGCTAGCGACAATGTCAAATTATGGTTGTATCGTTGCGAGCAATTCTTTTCCTTGGATCAAACACCAGAAAGAACAAAGGTGGACGTTGAAATTCTACACATGGTTGAGAGGGCATAAGAATGATATAGATTATACGTTAGAAATCGCAACAAGAGGGAAATAATAGACTGGAATGAGTTTACCAAGGCACTTAAACAATAATTCGATGCAGAGATTTTGACGACCCAGTGGGAGAATTTAAGGATTTAAGGCAGGAGGGGACGGTATTGGAGTACTGTGCATTATTTGATAATCACTCTAACCGGTTATCATTACCAGAAGAGTACTTGGTTGGGGCGGGCCATACTCTTTTTAATCGAAACAACACTACGAGGAATATGAGTAATAGTGGACATTCTAACGTTCACTCAAGAGGGCCATCATCCGCTAGCATATCAAGAATCTCAAGCTCATACGGGTTATTGCCAACTCCAGCTGTAGCACCCCACTCCCGACAAGACCTGAACCCGACATCAACAGTGATATCCGAGCTCGTGACCCGCGAGGGTGGCGTACTAGAACAATCGCTAACCTTTTAAAACTCTTTACAATACTTTCTTTCTAGTTTAAAACAGTTGAGTGCGCATAACAGTAATGATTCGGGCCCAACACTAATTTAATTAATCAAATCAGTTTATATACATATAATCATTACCAAAACGGGCCCAATACAAATTCGATATCAAATTACGAAAACACTAGTTAGGTAAAATCCAGTTTGACATTTAGGCAGACGCGAACTGATCCCGACCCTAGTCTCTGACTCCAGTGCAGCAGATATACTCCCGTTCGTCTGATGGGGTATTCTTCAATCCCTGAAAAACAGTTGCAATGTTGGGTGAGTTTGCGAACTCA
>JANIHY010000004.1:15725376-15735525 GCA_027479065.1 Erythroxylum brevipes | reverse complement strand
CGCAAAACTCACCCAAAATTTGCATCTATTTTTCAGGTCTTGAAGAATACCCCGTTTGACACGGGAGTATGTCTACTATAGGCAAGTGAAGGATAGAGGTCGGGATCAGTTTGCGTCTGCATTAGTGTCCAATAGAATTGTATTCCAAAATGATTATTTGTATTTGTAATGGGCCAATGTGGTTCTGTTTTGTACATAAAAAGGTTATTGTAATTTATTGTTGACTATTTGGAATAACTGAAACTGATTGTATTAACTGAAAATGCTTATCTATGCACGTGGATGCAAAATTGTCTACTGTTTTCTGCGCACATGAGTGTAATAAAAAAAGGTTTTTACTGAGATCTACTGACTGATGTAGTACGCCACCCTCGTGGGGCACGGACTCCGATATCACCAACGATATCGGGTTCGGGTCACGCGGGAGTGGGGTGTTACATCTTTTCACATAAAACTTATTATGCACTTCTCCATTTAAACTACCTTGATCCGATATGGTGGGCTGTATCTTCATCGATCTCTCCATTGCTTTAGATGATAGACCTTAGATACTTAAAAAATACTCTTTCTGTGGTATAACTTATGAATTAATTTTTACTTTCATATCAAAAGTTACTCCATGGCTTGAAAAGTTATACTTTAAGTACTTAGTCTTAGTCCTACTTAATTTAAAACCTTTGGACTCAAACATATCCTTCTAATGTTTTAACTTGACATTGACATGCTCTTTTATCTCATCCACTGAAACAATATCGTTAGCAAATAACATACAACAAAGCACATCCTCTTAAATATTCTTAGTGAGTTCATCAATCATTATTGCAAACAAAAGGGCTCAAATATAATATATAAGAATCATTATAATAACAAACTAATCAAAACACATTAAAAACCATATATTAGTTAAAGTTACGATACTAAATAGTTATTTAGATACTTGATTCCTTATTAACTAATCATTTGTTTGGAACTTTAATACAATCCAATTATTAGGAGAAAAAATTAGAGAAATCATATGGAAATCTAAACTATGAAAATATTTCCAAAGTTTATGTATGAAAAAGTATAATAAAAAACTCAAACTTTGAATATTTCTTCACTTGTATTATGGAGTTTTTAGCTTGTTCCATGCATAGCAATCAATGATTAATGGACTTGGAGAAACTGAAGCAAATTTTGAGTTTATCTAAATGCATTATATTAGAGAATAGAGGTAATGATATGGAGTTTTTTTGGTTGATAAAAACCCCATCCAACAAGCACTTCATTTCTTGGCTTTATACCTGAAACCAGGTAGAACTCTACATTAACTACTCCGGGACATGAATACTCTGATTGCAATAAACAGGCAGACATTTCTACGTTTCCGTCTCTTCGAGCTAGTTAATGTATAACCGAGCTTCCTTATTACCCATGAAAGCTCACTGAACTCGTTTGCTTATCCAATGTAATTACACAACTAAACAGAAAAGCAGTGTTGAACTTTGAAGTAATTGGTCTCAGCCAATAAACACAGTACAATTGTCAAAACCCTTTCTCCATTGCTTCTTTTCCCTGAAAAACCCCGTCATGATATTAGCTATTTATATGAACAAGTCATACTAGCCCAATCAAGATTTCAACTTAACCCTAAACCTGAAAACTTTTGCAAACTCAGCTGGAAGAAGCTCAATGAAATATCAAAAAAGGTTTTGAAAGTTCAAGGAGCTAGATTGCTAATGTTTCAGTGGATCTAAATCTAAAAAAATTGAAAGTCCCATGCAACATTAGGCATATATATGTCAGACTACTTAATCGCCACATCCCTTGCATTTTCTACCGGGGGGTGAAGGGCGTGTTTTCTTGCTTTTTTTTGGAGGGTAAGATACTGAGATAGGCCTTTCCTTTGAATCTTCGCCGTCTTCAATCAGTCGATAAACTAAGAAGAGTCATATTCAACTATTAACAAACCAATATACATTGGAGGCAACATAAATCAATATCAAAATCTACCAAAGCATATTGACAGCAATAAACCAGCAGAACTATTTAGAAGACTGAATACAACTTAACGACCAAAATAAATGGGAACAAGGAACACAATATGCAAATTTTACATCACCAAATATAATCACAGGCAAAGCATCGTAGCCAAACACAGAAGTGAAAAGAGGTCAACAGAAAAGGAAGGAATTTACGTACAGCTCTGAATCAAATCAGCTGACATCTTTAAGTCTTTTAATTAGTATATCCAATGATTTCTTTTTCTGGTTTTGCCTGGTTCCCCTGCTCCCAAAAGTTCCAAAGAGACGTTCAGTAGAATCTTTTACCTTCTCTGATATGATCATTACTTTTCTATAATCCAATGCATTGTAACTCCTCTCCCTGATTACAGGATTCAAGAAATTCTCTGGATGATTGCTTAAAAGCAAATTAATCAACTGCCTAGCCTCAGCAAGTGCTATTTTCAACTGATTAACTTCCCCTTCAGTAAACAAGGTAGATTGACTATCTGCAAAAGATTCCAGCAAACGCACATCTACATCAATCCCCGTGACAGCGTTAACATTAAACTTCTTAACTGAGTCTGAAAGTAAAGCCCCAACAATTTGCTCTGATATGTGAGAAAGAATATCTTGTAAAACCCTTTTAAGGACATTGGTCGGCAAAATCTGCTGAGCAGTAGAAACAAGAGTTTCCAGATAAATTATAACTTCATTGACATATTCATTACCATTCTGTATCGGCTCATCAGCCATCCAATTCACATTCTCAATTAACGTCATGAAGCCATCAACCTTCTCCTTAAGCAAACCAGATAACATCTCTTCAGCTTTATCAAGGGCATTGGTTAATGGAAACTGCCTCCTACCCCTCTCTACCATTCTTAAAGGTACCCCAGAAAGCTGAGCAGCATGACGAAAGAAGAAGTCACAAGCACGCTCCATTACAGCCATATTTGCTGCAACCTGCATAGCCTGAGCAACCCCGTGGACTGAAGTGTTGATAAGCTTCACCAAAGCTCCATCTAAAACCTCACTCAATAGTCTGTCCAAATACTTCTTAACAACATCAAAGAACTCAAGCTGCCCACCGTAGGACATATAACTTACAGAGTCCTCAATAAATGACCGGACAATTCGACAGCAATCAGGAACTGTGGAAGAGAATGGTGCAACATAAGGAAATGCAGGTACTATATCTGATGTTTGCAAATGAAAAGAAAGCACATTCATTGAATATTCATATTCTTTCTTCATCAACATCTGCTCAAACTTATCAGCAGAGAGTGCCTCCGCAGTCTGCTTCCTACAATCAGAAAGTAACAATTCATGGTATTTATCCCTATGCTTGCTCAAAACATCTAACAGTGCATCCACAGGGTACCCATATCTGCGCAAAGTCACACCAAGCAAGCTCACATAGTCCTTTATAAGTAAAAGATGATTAGCTGTTTGCATTCTAGAGAACTGATCTTCTAACACGGAACACATCTTACTAACAGCAGTCTCCCATAAATTCTCCACTTCAAATCTTGAAATTAACCCTCCTCCAGTCCTCAGAATTCGATCTTCTACAATAAAAAATCCAGCAATTTGTGCGAAAAAAGTTTGATGAGACTCGAGAAACGGAGTCATTGACGAGACCTGAAAATCGGACGTTAACTGAAGTTTCCTATTCTCAAAATAATACTGTTTAAACCGATCTTCAAGCCCTAATGTTTGGTGTACATGGTAAGCCCTATACAATGGAGTCAAATCAAATCCTAACGATCCACTAGCGCCGTTACTATAACCGTCCTTACCGTCATCTCCGATCGCGCCGTCTAATCCATCCTCGTCGTCTTCCTCTCGCAAAGCGTAGACACAGTCTCGCAAACTAAGTCGGCTCTGTTCTTCAGCTTGCCTCTGTTTTATTCTAAGATCCTCTTCTCGTTGCCTCGCAGCCGAGGCTTGTCCTATTGCGACTTGACCTAGATTGCGACTCACAACTCGGATCTCCACAAGCCAATCACCGAACTCCTTGCTCACTTTCCTCTCTATATAAGATCGAATCTCTGGAATCTTCTTCTCCAACATGGCTTTCAAAGTAGACGATGGGGTTTTGTCCAAGAACTCGCTTTCTATCGCATCCGCGCACTTCAACGCCAAGTAGAATTTTCCACTCGACAAATGGTGGTTCGTTCTCGCACAAAGCTCCATAAGCTTGTTACAAATCGCGATTTGAGATAGCGCCAAGTGAACGTTCTGAGACACAGTTTGTGCTTCGAGGTAGTAGTCCAGAGAGGCAAGGAGAGGTCCGGCTACGAACTGGAGTTTGGAGTTAGAGTCGGAGAGAGCGGATTTGAGTGAATCAACGTCAGATAGAAGAGATCGGAGGTCATCGACGGCGAGAATAAAGTCTTGGTAGTGAGCTTTGCAGACTTCTTCGATTTCGGATTCTTTGGAGCGAGCGAAGTGGCGGAGATTATGGAGGAGCGTCTCGGGCCGGCCGCCTGCAAAGGCTTTGCGGATGAAGGGTCCGAGGTCCTCGCCATCGCAGATGGCGGAAGACAGGAGGAGCTGCTCTTGCTTGTCGGCAGAGTTGTCGAGTTCTCCGTTGGCCGGAGCAACTTTCCGGCGAATCTTCGTGGACTGCATTTGTTTATTCTGTGTCAATAAACAGTTACAGCAGGGCTTGCGCCTTGCGGACAAGACGAGGAAAACAAGGTTGTTTTCTTTTGGAGAGAGTTTGTCTAATTTGAGACGCGTCGCACAAAGTGGTGGGCAGGTTGATAATTCAGTTGGAACATGCAGTTGCTTTACAATTGTAATTCGTCGTTTGACGGTTCGTAGACTAAGCGAAATCCATTCTATAATTTGTTTCAGAAAATTTGCATTTACCATTTACATATTTGTTAAGCATTATACTTAAATTATCACCCATCAGAGAGAGATGCTGAAAAACATAATAATTTAAATTTCTTAGAAAATAATATTTTTCATAACAGGTATAAAAAACAAAGGTGGCTGAGGTTTGGTCCCCTTAGCCCAAGCCCAGATTTTTGATTCAGTGTGTTGGCCAAGCCCAACAATTCATCGCAACGTAAGGTCCTAAAACCCTAGCTGGCAATAAAAGACCTCTGCCTCTTGCTCACTTCTCACGCCGTCCTGCAACTGCAATCCTCCACCAAAAATGGTAATCTTCTTCTTCTCCGTCCCCCCAAAATGCTTATCGCAACACTAACTCTCTCTACATCATTTTTACTTGTTTAACTTGATAACCACAGGGTATAGATTTGAAAGCCGGAGGCAAGAACAAGAAGACCAAGCGTACTGCCCCTAAATCAAATGATATCTATCTCAAGCTCCTCGTCAAGGTCCCAATCTCTTCTTGTTTGTTTTGTTTAATTTCATGTGTATTGTGTTTGTATTTAAGTGGTTGCTGAATGCTTGGATCTGTTAACAGTTGTATCGGTTTCTGGTGAGGAGAACTGGAAGCAGGTTCAATGCGGTGATTCTGAAGAGGCTTTTCATGAGCAAAGTCAACAAGGCCCCTCTTTCTCTCTCCCGTTTGATTCGTTTCATGAAGGGCAAGGTTTTGTTTCTTTCTTCTATTTGTGAACGATGAATAAGCTTAGTTTAGTTGCTAGACAATTTTTTTTTTCCAAATGGAAATTGTGAAACTTATCATAATTGTTTTGACTTCAGTTGTTTAGGGTTCAATTTTGTATGTATGATATTTACTGACTTCGGGTTATTTTCCAGGAGGATAAGATCGCAGTGCTTGTTGGGACTGTAACTGATGATGTTAGGGTGTATGAGGTCCCAGCTTTGAAGGTTACTGCCCTGAAGTTCACTGAGACTGCTAGGGCTAGGATTAAGAAGGCTGGCGGAGAATGCTTGACGTTTGATCAACTTGCTCTTAGAGCCCCTCTTGGACAGAACACGGTATGCTCTCTAATAAGATTGTGAAATCTGTTTTATCTTTCACGGGATCCTCGTGTTTGCGTCAAATTCGCATTCAAAGGGACCGAAATTGATTGTGGTCGCATTGGATTTCTAATTTTTAACATGTTGCATTATTTTCTACGATCTGTTAACCACTAGTGAGTGTTTTGCCAAATATTCTAGTTAAAATACTCCAAATGTTACTATTTACTCTTACGATTTCAATTTCTTGGCAATGATATTACGATCATGATTATGTAAATTCCAATGTATGTAGAATTCATAATAATGTCATGATCCGCCACAACTGGGTTTCAGGGTTCTATTATGCCCGTTGTCAATAGTACGGGGGAACACATACAAGTCCATGATGGAAGTTATCTATAAGCGTGTTTGTGGTTGTTGGTGGTGGTTGCTTGTCGTTTTGTGTTGCTTTCTCCATGCCCTTTTACTGGCTTTAAATCTTAAGGATAAGAGGAGATGAATTAAGGAGTGATATTAGGAAGTACAAGATGCGTGTATTCACTGATTTATAGAATGTTATGATATAGATCTTCCATACATTTTGGAGTTTTTTTTTTTTTTGGTTATTTGGAATCAAGTTTTCCTTGGGATAACTAGATGACCAGTCTTATGGTTCCTATATTACAGGTTCTTCTCAGAGGTCCCAAGAATGCTCGTGAGGCTGTTAAGCATTTTGGACCAGCTCCTGGGGTACCACATAGCCACACCAAACCTTATGTGCGATCAAAGGGAAGGAAATTTGAGAGGGCAAGGGGAAGAAGAAATAGCCGCGGTTTTAAAGTTTGAGTTATTAAGATTGTCTGAGGTTCACCTAGGTATTCCCAACATCCAATTGGTTTCTCTTTCTGTTTTGTTACCTGTTTTTCTTTCATGGAACTGTTCCCTTATCATAGCATGTAACTTTCTCAGTTTTGTTGGAAGCTTCAATTTAAACGAAGGATTTGTCGTCTTAGAATGGCTTGGATTTATCATCCGTTTCAATTCAGTTACTCTTTTGCTACTAGGTCATTGATCGAATGTTATGTGGCAATTTGATTTGGGTCCCATTGTCATATATATGCTACGTGGACTTATTGTTAGAATTTAAAAATAAAAATTGATTATAACAGTTAATTAACTCTAATTAGGTTACTATTCCATTGGTAAAAATTCCACTAATTCATCTGTAATGGGAGCAATGATCATACGTGGTTTTGGTTCATAAATTAGCCTAGCGGCATTGCTTGTGATAGATATAGTAAGGGTGACTCTTACGATCACAAGTAGTTCAAGTACCAACCATATCAAGATCTCCAAAATATGATTTAAAGGATTTATTAAACATAAAATTCAAGCATATTACTTCTACACAGAACAAAGTACAAGAGGAAATACTATAAAGAATGTTCTATTGGCAATATGTGTTCATAATCACTTGTCAGAAATTTGGATGAATGAATATATAGGGGCTGTAATCAAAATGCCAAAGAAAGAGGTCACATTTTAAAGAACAAACATGGGGTTATCGTTCTCAAACTGTGCATTAAACAAAAAATAAATCGAATAGATCTGATAGTCAATAGATCTTTTCCTCAAGTTACTAAACCCTTTACACACCAATACGTTACCACCATTCAATATCCCACCCTACTAAAAAAAAAGGAAAAAAACGGGATGCACTGAAAGAAAATTATTCTAACAACTACCATATAGGATGAGTAATGTCATAATATTTAGAGAAGTAAAAAATTCCATAGAATGTATAAAGAAAGACTTATATGCTATTTCTAGGTAAAAAAGAATTTTATGTTCAATAATATATTCCCTTAGTGTAGGAAAACCTATCACGAGGTAGCCTAGTGGTAGAAAGGGGGAGAGGATTGCGTGCGATCATGGGTTCGAGTCGTAAAAGGAGCAGCCTTTATTAAGGTGATGTAATCCTCCTGGTGATGAAGGCCTATCCGTTAGAGCAGGTACCTCTAATATTATCTAGGATCAAACTCGGATTTACCTATCTATGAGTCTGAGTGGGTGACTCATAGATCCTAGGTAGTAGGGCCAAGCCTGAATCTTGAATTATCAAAAAAAAAAAAAATAGTCCCTTTTTTTTAATGGCATAAACTTGTGTCAAAGACAACAACAATAGCAGCATCCAGTGAGAGTCTCACAAAAATACGGGGTATGATAAGGTCCAATAGTACATAGCATTACCCTTATTACTTAGAGAGATTATTTTTGATAGACCCACATATAACACAAATAAATACATCTACAAAAACAATAAAAATATGTAATTCAATATATAATATAATACATATAGAACATATTAAATATTAACAATAAAACATAAATAAATACATAACCCAAGAAAAAAACAAGTGCATAAATTAGACTAAGACACCACTTAGGCTAAATAACTAGGAGGAAAGTACAGTATAATCAATAAATTAAGTCTAATTATAAAACGAAAGACTCAAAGAAAAATATATAGAAGATTTAGGAGAATAAGAAAGACCTCTTTATATGAGACTTTTATCCGTATCCTAATACGCTAAATAATTTCTATTGTGGATGATGTTCTTAGTAAGATTCAACAAAACTATATCATTCTTGATCATTTTTCTCAATTCTTCGTAGGTTTTCCTTTTTTCCTCTTATAATCTCTAAGTACTATTAACATGTATGAACCACCAAAGCCTCATCTCTCTTAATTTTCAATAATACTAACGACCTTTAATTTATCCCTCACCAATACATTCTTGACCTTTCTTCTACTATCCAACAAAGTGTTATCTTCTTTTGTAACATCCCACCCCCTACTGGAAGGGTAAAAATAGTAAATTTGACATAGGATGAGATGGATTGGAATGACTGAGGACTGTTCATGCATAATAGGATTGGGACACAGTATCATTTGTGCACATGAAATTACTGTGCATGCATACATGACATTCCCGGTTTTTGTGCCTAAGGCAATTTTATTGTGATTAACGTGGTTACTGTGTTTGAAAAATTATTTTGACTGATCCAGAGTGTGTTTTATATTTTAAGGGATTTTTAGGAATTTTTCTGGAATTTTCCGGAGAAAAATCCTGGATCGAAAAAAATCGCCATGTGGCGAATCGGTTGATTTTCTACTGTTATTTGGTACTAGACTATTGAATATTGTGGTGGGACCCAAAAGTGGGCCCTTAAACCTAGTGGGAACCGAAATTGGAGTGAAATTTGCTTGGTCTTTGTTTTATTTTTTTCAACAATTTGATTGGTTCTTTGACTTTTCTTCATTTCTCCACCAATTGCCAAGTGTTTATTTCATTTAATGCATGAGTGTCCTACACATTCTCGGTTGTTCCATTTGAAAGAAGGAAAAGATGGCCTTTGGCTTGTTTTGGTCATACACGACTCTTCCAAAATAAAAGCATGAAAGATGAATTTTATTCATTTCTCTTTAGCCAACCGAAACCTCCTTATTCTCCTTTGGTCTCCACCGATTTTGTTGCTATTTTCTTCCAACCTTAGGTGACTTCCTTCCACCTTCTTATCTTGATGAAAAACCGTGCATGGGATGGAAAGTGAGTAAGTTGTGATTGGTTGTTTAATGAAAGGCTTGAAGAGGTGGAGATGGAAGCTTTAGGTAAGATGAGGTTTAAGCTTTGATTATGTTTAATGCATGAATTCATGGGTAGTTGCATGGATTAGAAGTGATTGTTCATTAAATAAGATGAATGATGCCTTAATTTCATGACACATATGGCTTGAATTGTTGGGTATGTTGGTGTGTAAGAAATCATAAGGTGGAGATGATTAGTGTTTGACTTTCATAGTTTGAAGTGATTAGATGACTAATCCTTAAAAGAAATTGATAAGAACATGATTGTGTATGGTGCTGCCAAATTGAGGTAGTTATTCCTAGTGAATGTATGCATGACCTAGGGACTGATTTCTTGTCCATTTGGATGCTTAGTGATGTGTTATTGGCATTGGAAGTGTTAGACTCTAAGTTTAGTACCAAAGCTGGAAAATTGGTTTTTGACCTACTGTACTGTTTTGAGCATAACTCATTGTGTGGTTATGCAAATGAGTCGAGGTTTATGCCCAATTAAACTTTGGTTTGTTGGCTACATTTTGTGTGAAATAGGTGTTGTCTAATTTTAGCCTTAAGAGGGTGAATTTTAGCATGGAAAGTTACTGTTAAGGTTACTGTGAACAGTAACCGAACCAATGATCTACTAGTTTT
>JANIHY010000004.1:15700995-15716669 GCA_027479065.1 Erythroxylum brevipes | reverse complement strand
AACTCCAAGTCACTTAGGAACTTTTGTATTACGTTAGTATTTTGATTGGCCCTCCAAGCATACTATCATGGAGCATATTTATGTATTTTGGATTTAAATGTTATTTATGTTCTGCTACATTTGAGAACAATTGTGGAATTTCCTTAATTTGCAATAGTATGAAATCCCTATGATTATAGGGTCTTTAATGCATGGCTGTGTATGTTCTGGGGAGCGTATGTATGTATGTATTAATTGATCGTTTGTGCCTAAATGTTAGGATCGGGTCCGCGGTTTGGGCGCTCGGCGCGGGCGCGACCCGAGGGGCCGCCTCGGGAGTCGGACGTCCGGGGCCCGGGCCCAACATCTCAAATAGTTAAACTATGATCCACATCACCTCTCCATCTTATATGTGTTGATTGTGGCTTGAAATAATATATTTCATGAAGTAAAATTTGAGGTTTTAGCTGCTACATCTTATCTCCCTTATGATTTTTAGTTCTTTCCTCTGATTCTATTTTAGCTCAAGTTTTTCATTTATAAAACTTTATAATCACTATTAAAGAAAAGGCCATTAATTGTGCTTATAGTATCTTAAAAGTATTCCCAACTTTTGTTTTATAGTTTCTGTGAAATATGGATACAAGTATTTCTAACTATTAACATTGCAATGGTGAAAAGGACATGTTATGTTGGATTTGCTGGCTTTTCAGAGTTTTAAATGTGGATGACATGTTTTGGTCTTTTTAATGTTTCTCTTATTTAATTAATTAGGGGTGGAAGCCCTTTTATGAGGGCATATATGCAGATTATCTCAGACTAAATTGATTTTATGAGGTATGATATGAACCAATTTTTGTGTATTGGTGGTTGCTTAGCTAACTAGTGGCTAAGGTACTTATTTTGTTTAGGTTGTATGGCTGGCATTGTATTAGATATTACCCAAAGTTTGGTAACACATGAAAGGTCTAAATTAGATAAATCATGATTTAGTAGCCCTGTGGTCCTATCATATAGGTTGTATTTCTTTACCATGTTGACTATCCATATCATTTTGTTTCTTCATTTTCATGCTGAATTGGTATTGTAAAATGTAGGAATGATTAGATAAATGGACATTGGTTATAAGAGTCTTGTTATAAGTTTTTCCATGTATTTGGTACAAATTACTTAAAATGGACCACTATAATCTCACTTTTGGTATTAAGTACAAATTAATTAAAGGATTGTACAAGCCATAGTTACGTTTTTGTAAAAGCTTTAGCTTTCATGCATGCAACTACATACATATTTCAGTATTGCTTTCTCAAATCAGACATGTTTCATGAAAGAACACTAATTTTATACATTGTTCATTATTTTTTCACATCAAAACTTGATTTGATTTTCTTGTGCACGAGGAAATTTTAAACTCAATCTGGGATCTGTGCTGAACTTCCTAAGCATTATCAGGATATAAATGAATTTAAGAAAATCTTTAATTATTTTTTTCATATTTATTATGTGAATTATTGAATTTCTCTTATTGTATGTTATTTTTTAAATTTTAATTATTCAAGCTATTAGTTTCATAATAGCAATAATATATAAGTTCATTCTCTAAATATGTTTTTAAGATTGTAGAATTACTATTAAAGCATTTGGAAAAATCTAATTGAATTAAAAACCATAATTGACAAGCTTACTATTATTGGCAGGTATATTTCTTTTAAACAATTTATTGGCAATTCAAATTGGTCTATTATGTCATAATGAAATTTTCGTAAGTATGTATTAGTCATCTTAAAACATCATGAGATTATCAAAATTTACTCACATATTTTTTATATATTGTATATGTCATGTTTCTAGGTTGTTAACATATTCCATATTGTATATGTTACTTTGATAAATAGTAAGCTATCCATGGAAAAGAGAGATAGACATTGGATGATTTTTCTCAGATATGGTGATGAATAAATGAGTGCATTTGAGCGTTTTTTTTGAAAAGGTTTATTTTAAGGTGGCTAATAGGAATGAAGTTTCTTGTCCAGGTAAGAATGTCACAATTATTATTGGAATACAAGAAATATTATATAGGATCATTTGATTGTTGAAGGATTTACTTCAATATATGATGGTTAGGAATTTAATAAGGAAGGATTAATTAATGGAAATATGGAAATGGATGATGATAATGAATTTGATGGAAGGTCTATGCATGATAATATAGATGGATTACTACTTGACACATTTAGAGACATAGATTTAGGTCCCAACATTTGTGTAGGAGTTAGTAATGGTCTAAGTGCTAATCTTAAGAATTTTATTAAGTTGGTAGAGGAAGGAAAACAAGAACTATATCCTGGTTGTCAAAGTTTTTCTAAGCTTTCTTTCACCATTCGACTATATCTTTGGTAGAGGAAGGAAAACAAGAACTATATCTTGGTTGTCAAAGTTTTTCCAAGCTTTCTTTTACCATTCCAATTTATGTTTTTAGGTGTTACTTATGGAATTAGTAATACATCTTATACTGACCTCGTGGGGATACTTGAAGAGGCCTTTCCCACTGTAAAGATTCCTAAATCTTTTAATGCGATAAAGAAACTTATGAAGAATTTAAGACTTCACTATGAAAATATACATTCATGTCCTAATGATTGTGAATTACATGGGGTAGATAATGAGAAAGCAACTAGGTTGTAGAGTGTATGGTGTGTCTAAGTGGAAACAAAGTTGCAATATTGAAGATAACAAAGATCATTATATAACCTCAAATGTGAGGTAAATTCCAGCCAAGATGTTCAGATATTTTCCATTAAAAATTGAGGTTGCAATGTCTTTATATGTGTTTAGAATTAGTTGAATTCATGAAATCACATGATAAGGGGCGTCTTAAATAAGGTAATTTAAGGCATCCTGCCGATGGCCAAACTTAAAAAGACTTTGACTCATTGCATCCTAATTTTGCACGAGATCCTTGTAATATCAAATTAGCTCTTGCTAGTGATGGATTTAATCCTTTTTGTACAATAAGTGTTTCACATAGTACATGGCCTATAGTGATAGTTAAATATAACTTAGCACTATGAATATAGATGTTTTTTTTAAGTCGTTAATTAAAGAGTTGAAAGAGTTGTGGGTAAAGAAATAATATGTCATTTAAGATGCATATAACTTTTTCATGTACTATTAGTGATTTTCCACGATATGCAATATTGTTTGGATGAAGTTCAAAGGGAAAGTTAGTGTGCCTTAATTTTCATTACAAACTTGGTCTCAATATTTAATGTATGGTAGAAAGACTTGTTATCTCAATCAATGGATGTTTTTGGATAGAAATTACCCTCAGAGATGTGATAAGAGATCATTCAATGGTTATATAGTGTTAGGAGAGAATCACCTATTCCTCTATCATGATTTGATGTGTTAGAGCTTATTAATTAGTATCATAATGTCTTTGGAAAGGAAAATAAAGAAAAATCACCAAGTGATGATCCTTAGAGGAAGAGTTCCATATTTTTCGAATTACTTTACTAGAAGGATAATAGGTACTGGAAAAATCATGATGTGATGAATATTAAGAAAAATATATGTAATAATGTTCTTGGATTTTTTTTGGAGATCTTGGGCAAGTCATAAGATCATCTTGATATTTGGGTTGATTTGAAAGAATGTGGATTAGAAAATATCTATAGCCTATTAAAGTAGAGAACTCTTATGTGTTACTAGCTCGAACTTACTTTTACATAACCCTAGAGGATAAAAAAAACTTTTGTTTAGTTTTGAATAATGTGAAACTACCATAAGGTTGTGTGTCAAATATTGAATTATGTGTTGATGTGAGTAAGATAAAAATATTTGGATACAAATTTCATGATGTTCACATTATTATGCAATAGTTACTCTAAGTTGTTAACCAGAAAACACTATAAAAAAAGGTTGCAATTATTTTGAGTAGGCTAGGTGCTTTTTTCAAAGGGATATGCAGTAAAGTCATTAAGCTAGGAGATCTTGAGCATTTAAAGAAGGAAATTGTGAAAGTTCTATCTCAACTTGAAACACTATTTCTATCTTGTTTCTTTGACATCATAGTTCAATTACCTTTTCATTTTCCCAAACAAATCAAATATGATAGACAAGTGTATTGCCATTCTATGTACTTTTTTGAGAGACATTTGAGTAGGTTAGAAAGAATTGTTCATAATAAAAGCCAACTAGATAGGTCTATAGCTGAAGGACACCCCACTGAAGAGTGTGTAAATTTTTATTGTATTTACATGTGTCACGAGGAGAAAAAAAATATAATGGGCATATGGAAGACAATGACAAGGTAAATCTTGTTGATGAATCATCTTCATCTTTTTTTTCCAAAAGCTGGGCATCCTATTGGAGGAAAGGGCAAAGGAAGGAAACAATTTAGACTTAAATACTTTACATCAAGCTCATTGATACATTCTATTTAATTCAAATGACAAAGATGTTGAGAAGTACATTAGGTAAGGTACAAATATATTATTTATCTATCCCAAGATCAATTTTATACTCCTATCATAATAATTAAGATATATCATTCTTTTTAGGGAGAATGACAATTTGAAAGAGACAAGTGGTAAAAGGAGTTGATGGCAACGACACAAGATCATTGCAATGAGTATCCTCAATGGTTTTTAGATAAGGTTACATCTTGTAATGACACCCTAAGTCATATTCGTTGGTTGTCCAAATGCCCTACAGCCAGGTGAAGAAACATTCAGGTTATGTTATTAATGAAACATTCAGGTTATGTTATTAATGGATATAAGCTTAAAACTAAAAAAATGAGATCTAAGGTATGAAAGTCAAAATAGTGGAGTTTTGTTGACAACTTTAGCTCCGAGTTTAGCAAGTTCTAGAGACCAAAATCCAACACTTGGAAATGTGAATTACTATGGTGCAATAATGGAAATTATTGAAGTGGATTATTGGGGATAATTCAGAGTAGTGTTGTTCAAATATTGTTGGTATTAAGAGGATAGAGACGAGCATGGGCTTCATCGAGTAAACTTTAAAAAGTTATATCACATAGATGATCCTTTTGTATTGGGAAGCCAAGTTCATCAAGTAATTTATGACCTGATTGTCTAGATGAAGGTTGTCATTATGTAGAGAAGAAGGTACTTAAGTATCTATTTGATATATCTTCGGATGAAAAAAAATGATGAAGAAATATTCTAGAGAGAACCAAATGACCATGTCAATGATTTCTTTACAAATGATGATGACTTATAAAGAATTAAAATTTTGCTATATCTATTTAATATTGTTGCTATAGTTTGAAATATAGAGTTGCCTTAGTTAAAATTTGAAGCAACATTATTTATTTTGTCATCCAAAAAATTTTGTTAAGTTATATTTATAACATCACCACTTATTTAATAGAATGAATTATGTTGCTTTAATGAAAAGGCAATAGGAATTGCACCTGTAATTATGCTTTTGTCTATTGCGTAATGCTTCTTTTGTTGTGGTGAGAGTAGGTGATTGGCAATGTAGCATCTTTACCAATCAAACATGAAAATATGTAACAGCTAATTCATTGCATCAATTCAATAATGCCCGATACATCAAACTAGCAGACTATAGTTTCCCACATAGCATTCGTCCTGAGATGCCTTATTTATTTTAAAAGAGCAAAGGAAACTGGAACTTAAAAATTTGAGCAAATGTTGGAAGGCTAAAAAGTGATGTCAACTAGAGAGGCCTGCACAACCCTGAAGTTGTTTAGACAACCTTATTAAGCACTCAAGTATAATGGAAATGCATCTGAGCTTTGCCATTGGAAGATGTCTGAATGTGGTTCAAAACTTCTTAATGAAATCGTAGATATGCGTGCTGACTTCCTCTGCCCTCTCTTGATTTAAGAAGTGACCCACTCCTTCCATTACAACCACTTCTTGCAAATAGGGCACAACTGTTTTGAAGCCACCATTGTGTATATATTCCTTCACGCCAGGGGTGTTGTAGGTTATGTCCAAGTCACCCACAATGAACTTAACTGGTACAGTGATTTGTACTCCATCCCAAGGTGCCACCAGCTCCCAGCTTCTGCAACCAAAAACAAAACAATTGAGCAACTCCTGACGCAGTTTGATCTTAAGAGTCTGTTCCTTTCGTACTATATGATGGTTATGGTGGATGCATTTTAAGTTGCTTGTTACATCGAACTGTTACCATATTTTCATAATAAACTTGTGAAAGAGTTACAAGTACTGCATACAATGTTTCGACTTACAAGTTCATACATCGGTAGTAGTTCAATCCTCCAGTGAAGCCCTTGTGGTCATATTTGCGAGCATAATATTTGATATCTACATCTGACAGCCAAGAAGGCAGATTTGGATTATCGGGCAAACCTCTGAATCCAATTTCTTTAGGTATACACGGTGGGTTTGGATTTCGGGATGTAAAAAATCTTCTGAAAATTGCAACAGTTTCAATTTGCGCAAAGTCTTCTTCGATTTCTCCAGGTTCCTGCCAAACAATTCAACATCATTTGCTGTTGTTAGTTGTCCCAAAACAAAAAAAATGATCATATTTGACATCTGAAGTCCTGTCGAACGACCGTTGCAATTTGCAACAACATGGTCATAATAATATAGGTCACCATATCTCGTGTAAAAGTCATAAATTCTGGAAAGAATAAAGCTTTTTTCGTACCGCCAACAAAGAACTTATTTATTTTGATAAACGGGATGTATATTTCATCTAAATAATCACTAACCAGCTTACTTTACCATTTTCTTTTTTCTCTTCTCAGTTCTTAACTATGCTTACTTGGCGGTCATGGGATATTGTGATCCTTCATAGGGTAAATTGGTTCACAAAGACAACGAAAACTAAATAAAATAAAGAAGAGAATAATTACAATCATACCTGAAACCTGCACATGTAGTAATCATCGCCCAACATCTCTCTGAATCCATCAACAGGCCTCTTCAAAGGATTTCTGGGAAACAACGAAACGCTCATGTTAAGCAAGGCCTTGACTCTATCAGGCCTGAACAAGCAAAAACTCCAGGCGATGAGCGCGCCCCAATCATGGCCCACCAAGAACACTTTTTCAGTACCCAGAGAGTCGAGCAACCCAACAAGGTCTCCCACAACGTGAAACACCGTGTACTCGGAGACAGAGGACGGCGCATCTGTGTCACCGTAGCCTCGAAGGTCTGGGGCTATGCAACGATACCCGAGAGCAGATAGGTGAAGAAGCTGGTGTCGCCAGCCGTACCAGAGATCGGGGAAGCCGTGTAAGAAGAGGATGACTGGGTCTGAGTCGGCGCCGATCGATGCTACGTGCATGTTAATGCCGTTGGTGGTCACCGTTGAGTGGTTTATCTTCTCCATTTTCTGAATAATTCCTAGCTGGTGTTTGGTGTTTCAACTGCACAACAGTAAAGACAGAGAGGAAGGAGTTTGGTCGATGAGAAGGGAAGAAGCAGCGACGGAAATGAATTGTTTTCCACTTGTATGCGTTGGAGCTTGCCATTTATAATAGGAGCAACTGCCACATGAGCATCACTGTTTTGGTCTTGCTTGGAATTTTTTTTCTTCTTGTATTTTTTAATCTGTTTTTGACATTACTTAATTATCATAACCGCAATGCTTTGTGATCGACTTTTAAATATAAAACGAATTATTTGAACATTTAATTATATTAACACAAATTGTCCAAAAACTACAACCATTGGAAGACCCTTTCCACTTTTTCAAAATCACGGTTGGAGAAAAAAATATTTACATCACAAAGCATACTATGTTTCTTAATTTATTTTATATTATTCGTGTGTTGCTCATTAATTATAAAAATTTTACCGAAAATCATAATACAATTCTCACGAATTTTATAATATTTTTGCACAATTACCAAACAATGAAACTACTTTTGATAAGAATACTTATGTTTACATTTTCTAACATAAATTCTATAGGTTATTATTTAAAATTTTCAATTTTTCTTCACATTTACGGAAAGTGGGGTCATAATTTTATTTATATTTAGTAATGATATGATGGTAATTAATACAGTAACAATATATATTAAAAAATGTATTTAAACCATTTAATTTATTATAAAGTGTTTGCTTCGTAAGAATCGAAATTTATCTTTGTTTTACATTGGTTTGTCGTGGACATTGTAAAAGACGTTATTCATATCATGTAGTAAATTGTCACTATTTCATATAGGTTTGTTCGTGGACATTGTAAAGGATGTATTCATATCAAATAGTAAATTGTCGTTATTTTGCATTGATTTATTCGTGGACACTGTAAAAGATGTTTTCATATCAAGTAGAAAATTAACAGACCCGCAGAACTTAATTGACGTACGACACATATATAATACACTATAGATGAAGGTATTAGATTAGAAAACCAAAACTGTCACATTAATGTGTAGGATTACATGAGATTGAGGAATAATGATAAAGACAAGTCATAACATAACAACAGCATTTTTCACATTTTAACCGTAAAGCCGCTCTATGGCCTTTAGACCTCGGCAAAGAAGAATGTGTTTTACTGATTGGCGCAAGACACGGTCGTTATCATATACGTTTCATTGATATATTAAAGTTGGTTCTTGTTGAAAATGTCATCGGTCATCCAATTACGTTGGTATTAGCAACTTTGTTTAATAAGTTTTGTTTAAATAGTATAAAAAATGTGTATGTTACTTTTGCATCTTGTAATTCAATAATTTATCTAGAAATATATGGTCATCTAGACAGTAATTAGTCTATGCGTCAAGTTAAATTTATCTAAATTTTAAATTGAGTTTGAATTTAAATATTAAGTCAAAATTCAATCCAAAAATTTTAAACACTCTAATTGTCCAACTAAAAAAAATGTTATTTTGAATAAAATTTTTAAAATAATCTTATTTTATATTCTCATTGTTGTTAAAGCTGCATCCATTGCCATACCTATTGATTCAATTAATGACATTTGTAAATTATTTACAAAACGTTATTTTACTTTGATCAAGGATTTTCTAAATCAATACTAATAAAGAAGAATAAAACATTCTCCTTAATTACTTTACATGGTGCTTAGTTCATCTGCTGGAATAGATAAAGAATGAAGTATCTTAGGAGTAGAATAGATGAGGAATGAAATAAAATATGTATTATTTAATTTGGTTTATTCCTATAAATTTTTACGTCAATATTTGATTTGAAAATATAAATTTGGAATGAAAAAAAATAACTAATAAAAAGACCAAAATATCTATTATAGTCCCTACTTACTATATTATTATTATTATTGTTATTATTACTACTACTACTACTACTACTACTACTACTACTACTACTACTACTACTACTACTATTATTCACCACTATCATTCCAGGAATAACTAAAGATAGGGAAGGGCGTCTTTAGATATTTTGTAAATTCAAGAATAACTAAACCTTAGGATTATCTATTTCGTATAATTTTTTTAACTAAACAAAGTGACATCCTATTACCAGGAATATATAAGGAATGAATTAACCATACCTCTTAACCAAACACCCAATTAGGCTGATGAATCGTAACTTGATTATTAACTTCATCCATATAATTCATGCGACATTCAATGACTACCGACTGAGCTATTCATAATTAAAATATGTTATAAGTAATATCAAAATATAGCAATCCCTATAAAGATAACATTTGAGATCTCAAGTTAAATGATCACTTATATATTCATCACAATGAGAATTTTCATAAACATACAACTAATGGTCCAAATAGATTTCTCATATTGAGTTAGTTTAGTGAACTTGTTCTCTAACAAGCATTGACATGTTTTGTTTAAATATCTCTATACTTTATGATATCGACTACTTCCTTCATAAAAAAATATGCTAGTCTTTTTACGATATATTAATGTCCAGTCTTAATAGAACAATAACTAAAAACAATTTAGGGATAATACATAAATGCAATATAAATCTCATAATTATAATCTTATTATAATTTCATTTGCTATGTATAATTATCCTATGGACTTTATCGTATACTTATAAACATGTACAAGATAAATATGTTTTTAAATTATTTTGTCACTAATCTACAGCCAATCAATCAGTTGTAGGGCATAAACTAACATTTAAACCATCCCATAACCTACTACCAGCATTCCCTTCAAACCAAACATTAAGTGTCAAATCATATTAGTACCATTACTACCAAAAAAATGGAATAGAAAAGATGGTGAGAGAACTTCTATAATATGGATTGATAAGACCTAGTAATAGCCCATTCTTATGACATAATCTATTAGTTAAAAGGCATATAGGGGCTAATGATTTTGTGTAGACTATCGGTCTGTGAATAATATGACATTAAAAAAATACCTAATTTCAATGATTGATGGGCTTCTTGGATGTTTTTATGAGTTTACCAGATTAGTAAGGTATTACCATAAATTCATTCATCATTTTGGAAGCATTGTTGTCCTATTAATGTAACTCTCCTCAAAGGAGGGATTTACATATACTGAATAACCTGATTTAGCCTTCAAATAGTTAAATAGCTAAAATTCCAAGGGACTAGCGTCATGTGACGAGAGCTTGAGCCTAAGCAAGCCATCCAAAATAATAGTATTTTAGAGAAAATGTCATATCACAAGTTCTTTTGGTCCTTAGGTTAACCCCTCAGTCTAAAATTCACCCAAATTAGGCCTGATCAACTTTGAGTCGGGTCAGAATGAGTCTTGGCGTAATTGCTATGAATAACTGTAATATACCACTTCCATAGAACATATGCCTGAATATACCAAAGGATATTCAAGAATATACCCTACAAGAATGGCACGTTAGAGCAATCACATTGACTTATTTAAGACATCACATATATCACAAGCATTCAAAAGATCAATTCTTCCCATTTCATTCACCAAAAATAAACTTACATAGTGTCATTACAACTCATAATCCATGTATATACATTACATAACATTTGAGAGTTTAATACTCTATACAAAATGTTTAACATGAATTGGGATGCTAAATTAAAACATTCTAACTAGACGCCTAATATTTAATTGATAAGATCTTTGAGCTATTCTCGCCCCCAAAATGCAAGTACTAGACTTCTACTATAACACCTTCGTAGTTAGAACGCCTCTAAAACTAAAAAATAACATTGCCATTTTGATAAGTTTGCGAACTCAGTGAGTAAACTATCATTGATGTGTACACTTAAATCAGAACACCAAGATAAATTATAACCAAATTCAACAAGTATATCACATCACATAGTATTGAATAACACATCACATTTTATCATATTTCAATAAGTTCATGTACATAAACATTGCATATCACTATTTCAAATCAATTCAATAATTCTTCTCAATTATTCATATGATACATTTAAAGTTTAATATGCAAATGCACAGGTGACTCCATTCTTATTTTTCTTTGCTGTGACCGAGTGCCTTTCAACCCAATTCACTGTTCCGTATCTGTTATGGATATTGAGCTCATTTTGACTAAAATCTATTGTGGATTACGAATCCATGTTATCTGAGCCTGCGGCACCTTTCATCATCGTGGGCTTAAAGCTCTTTTCTCACATTGGTCACTCTGGTCACAACTCCTTTAACTGATCATGAATGTCAAATGCAATAATATAAATAATCTCACACATCATTTGCTTTCATTAGTGTAACTGATTATCCAAAATTCACATTCAATTTGAATTAAATAAGAATTTCATGGATAATCACATAATCAACAATTGACATTCAATTTAAAAACACTTCTATATACAGTCCCAAAATATCAAACTCCTCATACTAACAATGTCCAGAATTATAATAATCATATAAATAACAATTCAATAACTGAATTTTAACAATAAATAAATCAATCATAGTGAGAAACATCTAGGTTAACTCACCATATGCTTTAAAAAAGCTATTGCCCCGATGATCAGGCAATGTCTAAATGTTGATGATCGCCTTGCGCATCTATCTTCATGCAATACACACATGATTCATAAATCACTCAATTATTTAATCAAATGAATATACAATCATACACTTGTATATGTGTCATGTTTCAATGCATGCTCAATTGACTTTCCAGGTATGTATTCTAATACATAGATCTTGACTATTCACTTTGTGCTTATACACCCTAGGACCTTTCAAACATTATATTTTGTATACTACCATTTTGCAATCAGGTCTGTACCTTTAAGTTAGCTTGATTTACTCCAAATTCATCAACCACACTTTACACTTATCCTTGAACATTTTCATGATAAAAAAGCCTCTTATCTCATGCACACAATTGTTACTTTAAATATGAAATTTCAGCAAGCTAGATCTATACATTCACCAAACTTTTTCTAGTAATATATATTCATACATTTACCAAATTCTCATTTATAATTACCCCATATTCTTCAATGCTCATTCATCCATACCTTAGACACATTGCACATGTCCTTAAGATCATGTTTGCATTAAAAGAACTCATTTGTTCCTTTAACAAATCATAATTTCCAAATTTGAATTCAACCACATCAAAACAGTTCATTCTTTGGGTTATGGCATCAATTAACTACATAAACTTATCAAGCTCTTAACCAATTGTTCAAACAGCAATCTAGGATCATTCCTAGCTTTAATCAAGTATAAATATACCAACTTAGAGTGAAATTTCTCAGCTGGTTCGATATGTACATAAGGATGAAATTAAAATTCCAGAATTTATCATCAACATCACCAATGTGTGTAACTTTACTATCTTCAATACTTCATGAATTTTACAAGCTTAGAGACATCACTAACACCTTAAATTTTTTATGTTGGTCCCTAACTTTTAAATGGAATTTTGAAATATAAATTGAATTTAAATGAGTAGATTAGTTTATGTGTTGTGTTATGGAAGTTTGTATATTTAAAGGAAATTGATAAGAAAGGATTGGATTGGAATTTGATACCTTTAGGTTTTGAGTAGATTTGTATAATTTATGAAAGTTAAAGTGAATGAGTTGATTGAAATGGGAGTTGAAAAATCAAGAAATAAAGAAAGAAAATGTGAGAATATGAAGAATTGTGAAAGTTTGACATTTTGGCCATAGAGAGTTGACTTTTTGATTTAGGCACAATTTGAGAAAATAATCTTCAGGAAACTTGTAGCTTATGTTGAAAGCTTTCTGTCGCCATAAAGTTTGTAATCTTTTGATATCGGGAGTGAAAGTTATGATCTGTCAAAGTTAGGGTTATTTCACTTTGACTTTGGGAAGGTTTGTAAGTGTAGGATTGTGTATGCTGTACTTTGAGGCAAATCGTCGGATTGATGTGGTCTAAATTGAGTGAAGTGGTCTTCATGAAAGTCATAGAAGACTTTCCAAGCTTTACAATGATGTATATTATGCGATTCGTGGATGAGAGAATTGGGAAATATAAAATTTGAAAGTTGGGATTTGTTATAAGTTGACCTATAATATGACAGAAGTTTTGACTGGGAAATTGACCTAGATAGAGGTTGATTTAGCCTTTAAGTTCTTCATGAAAGTTGAAGATTTTGATTCGATCTTTATTTTTGATATAAAGTTTAGAATTATTTGTTCATGAAATAATAAGTTATGATTTTCACAAGTTTATGTTTTAGTATGAGTATTAGAGAACAGATCATTGGATTGAAAATTTGACTTCCTTAAAGGACGAATTGATTTTTATGTCCTTCATAAAAATTGTAGGTGACTTTATGATCTTCGTATTGATATAAAATATGACACATTTGGACTTTGGTGTTGAAAGATATAAATTTAAGAAGTTATGTGACCAATTAGGGTTTTATTGATGTGGACAGAATCTTTGATTTAAAATTTGATCATTTTAGAGCTTGAATGGGTTGTGAAGTTCTACATGGAAGTTGTAGAGCTTCCTTCAAGCTTTTTATAGAGACCAAATTTGTCAAATTTGGAGTTCAGAATCAATAGTTATGAATTTTAAACAAATTCTGTTCTATGATGGCGTTTCTGCTTGCTTCTTCTTTCCAAATCCGATCCTTTTGCAACTTTTTGCTTATATTTTTTCCATTCGACATCCGATTGACTTAGTTTTCAAAGCTTTGGATTCCTAAGACAATTATTTACATCCGCAAGAGAAATTTGTGATTTTATGAGATTAAATTGAGGATGATTAAATTAATCAAAGTGAGTATGAAATATTTTGAACATGGTTCAGTATTTTGAGAAATTTGGGATCTGTGGAGATCCGATTGAAGTGATTATTGAGGCAAAATAAAGTTGAGTCATGGGGCTACAAATCATATGAAGAAATGAAATTTCAATTTAACCCCTAAGACTTTCAATTTCTGACTTGAAGTTTAGATTCGTGTGTAGTCTTAGATTAGAGAAATCTGAAAGTATTTTAGCTATAAATTTTGATCTATTAATCCAAATGAGGTGATTATTGATTTGGATTAAACTAGAGAAACAGGGCTAAAATTTTTATGAAGGACCAGAGTTTCAATTTTTCCTTTAAGAATGTCAATGTGTGGATGGAAATAACGTGCTGGAAAATGATTTAATATAAGACATGTCCGAACTATTTGGAGAAAAATTTTTGGTATAGTGATCCAAATTAAATGATTTTGATGTCTTTACGAAATTAAGACAAGGAGGAACATTTCTCTAGAAGGAAGTTTTAGCAAATTCCTTCAAATTGATGATTAGAAACTTGTCCTAAAGTAAGCTTGAATTGAGATGAGTATAGGGGCATATGGGGTACACCACTTAAAAGGTTAAGTTACAAGGCATTCATGGAGGGGCAATTAAGTCTTTATACCCTCATTAAGTGACATGGCAGGTTGAGTGTCATATAAGACTTGAGGAATTGGAGAAGTACGACACTTTGAACAAAAAGAAAGAAAATGAAAGAATGAGAGAAAGGAGAAGTTTCAGTTGTGAGAAAATGAAAGAAAAAAATAGGGGAAACCTAGGTTTTTGATTTTTTCCAAGCTTCCAAGATGATTTTCGTGCTTATTTCAAGAGGAAAAATAGGGAAGAGGAAGAAAGCTTCCCATGGGGCTTTGAATATCCGAAATTTGAGGAAGATGAAGGTAAGAGAAATGTTTTTCAACTTTGAGTTTTTCATGAATTTTTGGTTTAGATATTATGGAAATGATATGTGAGCTCAATTTTGAAGATTTCATGATTAATAAGATTTAATTTTGGATTTATGTGAGTTAGGGTTTAGGTAAATTTTGTGAATTGGGGGTTTTGGAAATTTGTAATTTTTTATGTGAAATTAGTGTTTTCTAAGTTCAATTTGAGGATTATGTCATTTATGAAGTTGAATTTGGATTAATTTGATTTAGGAAAAATTCAATTGGAAGAAAGAAAGAAACAATGGTCAAATTGAAGCTAGGGACAAGCTTCTAATATCGAATTGAGGTGGGTAACATGTTTATTTTATGAATTATAAGTTATTTATGATTTTTCAAAAATTAAAGAAGTGAAATTCCAAATTATTGCTTATGTTTTTCAAAAAATAAAGAAAGAGGATTTTGATTTGAATTGTTTCCGAATGTTTTGGAAAATAATTGCAAGTTTTTGATAAATTAAGGAAATTCCTGAGATTATGAAAAATTGTTAAAAAAAAGTTAGAATTATTGTTTATAATGATTTTTGCATAAATTGTTAAAATTTCTGAAATTCTT
>JANIHY010000004.1:15666477-15676570 GCA_027479065.1 Erythroxylum brevipes | reverse complement strand
AAAAATTTTCGAAAAATTCCTATAAATCCTCAAAATTAGGAAATACATAATCCTATACTCCAATTTCATTTCTCAAATCCCTAAATTCAATTTTCATTCCGATTTTATGATTAAAACCTAATTTGTACAATTTTCACCTAATTTTCCAATTTACACAATTTAATCGAAAAATTGTCATACATGTATGTACATACTTATGCTAGGGCAATAATAAGCATTTATCAATCATTATAGAAGCTAAATGCATGTGCAATTCAATCGTATGCATGCATTCAATTCTAACTCATCCAAATTACCAATATGCCCATCACATCGGTAACGAAATGTTACAATGTCACTCTTTCTTTAAATCTAGAGAACCTCAATAAATAATCATTGAAGCTAAAAAGAGATTCCTTAGTTCTTACATCATTTTTAATGTAAACTTTTAGGGAGTATGATTCAATTTTCAATGATTGTTAAAGTGAGTCCAATTATTAAGGAAAACATAAATATGTACAACAACAACCTAATAAAAATTCCATTGAAATTTAGGGTCTGAAGAGGTCCAGTAGTACGCGGCCTTACCTCTAATAATTTTTTTCTATAAGAAACCATTTTGCATTTTTTATGTTGTTTCAAGTAATTTTGTGGTCCTTATTGAGCATATATGATAAGCTTACCTAATTGCTACAATTTTGAAAATTTTCATTATTTAGATCTTGCAATTTTATGGCCTTCAAATTCATAAAAGTAAAAAGTGTTATTGATATCTCCTAACATAAATCAAGGAGAGGAAAGTAAAACATTCGGAAAAATGATATCAAGCCATGACAATTTTTTATAAAGAAATGATTAAGGCATAAGCAAGGATGATATTCATTTTAATTATAGCTTGAAGCAGAGTTATCATGAGATAGAAAAAATGATATGAATGTTCACAATGATCTATTTTCATATAATTAGGACCATAAACCGCTAACAATCTCCCATTAAAGTGAGCTTGATGATTATTGAGCATATGCCAATTCTTATCCAAAAACTAAAGACCTTCTTTAAACCAGTTGGGTTTTTTTTGTCTCAAATATATAGACTAATATTATCTTATGTAAATAAAACATAGAGTTCTTAAATTTTAGAAGGATAATCTAAGTATATAACATTTTAAGTAATGATAAACATGTTAAGAAGGAGCTGAGGAGTTGATTTAGAATTTTTTTTTAGTTTCCAACCAACTTTCCTCTTAGTAATTATGGTAGAGAAGTTAACTAGATGATTCTCACCAAATAATAGGTCATATAAATTTTCTTGAATGAGACTATTATAAGGAATAATACTAATGCACCAAACTTAGGTCCATATTCTAGATCTTTAATAATAATACTTTGTATGAATCTTCAATCCTACTGAATGTTAGGAAAGGCTTCTTGTTTAAAAGCTTCAGTAGTTCCCTAAAAAACCTTGTTGTTAACTTTTTAAAATTTTTCTAAAGGTATTGTAATTCATTGCTATATATATATATATATATATACACACACAACCTTACAGGTATTTAAGGTACTCTAGGGACAAAATATGAAGAAGCTAATTATCCTTGTTAAAGCTAGAATAGTGATTTCTATGTAAATAATTATCTTCTTCTCATATTGGTGGAAAGATTCTCTACAATTCTTCTTGCTGCCAGATAATTTTACATTGGAGAATGAATGGTATAGTTGCTCCATCTTTCTTACCTCCTTCCTACATATTCTTCTGTTCCTTTCTTGCCTAATATAGTATAACATTGCTATAAGATTGATATTTAGTGTTTTATATTCCACTCTTTTTCCTTTGGTTAGTGTAGCTACCCATTCTATCAATTCATTCCAGGTGTGGATCATTTTTCTAGCATTAAGCAATCCATGTATTCTTCTCTAGATTTTTTTGTGAACCTATAATTAATCATAATATGATCCATCAATCTTGGGTGAGTATTACATAGCTCACACTCTAATGAAGCTATTGGGAACTTGATTATGCCTTTGGTTATCAGTCTTCCAGCAATTTCTAACCAGGTAATGAAAGCATGGGAGGGGAAAATGTCATTATCCTATACAAGTTTGCTTCATTTCTCTCTTTTTTTTTTAAATTCCCACTTCAATTCTCTCTTTTTTTTAATCCCCTCTAAAGAGAGTTTTTGCATACTTTTTAGTTAAAGACTTTTGATCCATTAGCAATCCATATGATTTCATCCAATTTTTCTTCTTGACATATTAGTGTATTTTTCATGATGACTTCCACTCCTCTATTGTTATGGTAAGGCCATTTCTATTGAATGTTCCTAATGAATTTGCTAACCTTGGTGTTTAGATTGATCACTAATTATAGGTGTTGGATCTCCTCTGACTTGTATAATGGATTGTTAAATTTTTAAAATTAGTCCAACAAAGGCATATAAGTTTATTATATTCTCTCCCATTGCAATCAACTTACATGTTGCTCTCCAATCCTTAGTTTGAACAGTTTTGTAAGGTTTAAGTTGATAGCTTACGTTGATCTTAGCTTGGATTAATCAATCTTCATTATTAAGCTTAAGAATATTTGAAGTTTAGACATGCCATTTTCCATTTCAAATTTGATAAAGATTCTAGGAAAACCTTTTTTTAAGTCATAGTAGCAATACTCTCCTCAAGACAAATAATTTATTGACCTTTCTTTCAATGTAACTTCTCTATCTAAGTTATGAATTTTCCTAACATTAATTTATTACCTAAAACTAAGGCAACTACATCTTTTATTAGCAAGTAATACAATGATAAGTAGGAGTTGATCCCTCGAGAAAGTAGAGTGAATTTAAAAAAATAACTCTTAATTAGTCTAAAAGATAAAAAATTTTGGATTTTGATTAAAGAAAATATAAACTAAAATAAAACCTACATAGGCAACTAAGATAATAAATAATAAGGAAATGTTTGAAAAGAGAATTCAATTTAATATCAATGTCTAAACAAGTACTTCCTCTATTATTACTTTTTATTCATAATTTGGCTAGCCTAAAATGGATATATTTTATTGAAGCAATATGATCTTCTAGATACTAAGATCACCTCTTTGGATTTACAACCATGCACTTTCTAGTCGGTTAATCTATATCTCTAACTTTGCTAACATTTCTTTGAATGTAGTATGTTCTATAAAATTTCATGAAAGGTTTTACCTTAACACCAAGAAGGTCACATAGGTCTCACTTGAGTGCCTCATTTTTAACTAATCCATTATCCACTCGTAAGTATCCTTTTTGGAGTCATCCATAAGTAAATTCAAATAATATTTAGAAGTTAACATAAATTAATCAACATTAAAACTAATCGAAGATAGCTTGCAAAAATATATTCCATATCATAAATTAAATCAAATACAGAAATAATCATAAGTGTTTTTTTCTTATCTAAACATTAAAGAATGTTTATCCATAAAACATGATAAAAAAATAAAATGAAAGAGAAAAATAAAGAAGTTTCGATAGAAATAAATTTAAATGAACTCCTAGTCCTTGTTAGTAGCTTATTTCATTGAGATAATATCTAGATTTTGATTCTATAATGAAAATAACTTAAATGGAAATATGAGGATTATAGAAGTCTCTCTGTAGCTAACTTTAACTTTTAAAGAGAAAAGGATGCCTTTACTATGTGTTATAAAAGCCTCCAAATAACTAACTCTAACTTTTAGAGAGAAAAGATGTCTTTAGTATTTTTTCTTCTAAAATTTAGTTAAAGTACACAAGAAATTATTGTTGCATGAATTGAGTGAACCATCGATGATGGTTACCTCACTGAGTTCGCAAACTCACCCAAAATTGCAACCTATTTTTCCGGACCAAGAGTAGATTCCTAGCTCCAGAGGGACTTTTCCTGCCGTGTAGATTGTGTTGGCGAGAGAAGTCATGGCTCATAGGTCGGTCAGCTAGGACTTTTGAGATGACCTAGTTAGAGCTGAAGTATTTTCACTGTTTACATAGCATTTTGTACTAGGTTTTTGGAGTGATGTACAGACAGTAAACAATGACAGATGTATTAACCTCTGATTTTGATGAAACGAAATGGGGAAAATTTTGGTTTTAAAAAGTTGTTATTTTGTACTGATGTTTTATTATTATGATGTCATGTGAAGTACAGTAGTGATTGTTCGTAGCTCGCCCTTATCGTAGGATATATACCGGAATGACCTGCGGGCATCCCGGTGTGTACCCTATAGTAAGAGGGTACTACATTAAACCAAGATAAAGATAATTAGCCACTAAAACCTATATATGCTACTATCATATACTAAATAGAAAACAATAACTATAATAAGAAGAAAAGAAACGTTTATAAGAAGCTAGAAAATAGAGATGGAAAATTGGATATCCTTCCTCCTTCACTTAGGCCCTTTTTTTAAACCAATTTACTTCATGTTTTTATTGATGTTGGAATCTTCTTGTTACCAAAAGAACATAATTCCCCTGATTATCATCTAACCTTAGTCAAGATAAGATTTAAACAAAATTTTAAATATTTTATTGCATACTCAAAATCTAGAAGTTCGAATTACTGCTGAGCGTGCCCACGCCTAATCATTAGAAACGTTGTTATCAGATTTTTCTATAACTCTAGATGTACCTTATTGTTTAGCCTTTTAATTTCTTTTATCTTTAGATATGTCAAGAATCATCTGCATTCATTTATTCCTCAATAGTTAGCCATATGAGGAATTAATTAGCTTTATCTTGCATCTATATAGCATGTTTGTTAGGATCCGTTTGACATGTTATTTTTTATATTGATGTAATCTTTTGATGATCATCTAATATTTTAATGAGTTTTTATGCTCCTAAAAATCCTTTATTTAGCATTTTATGGAATTAATATATTAATTATTTAAAAAAATCATCTGCATTCAAAAGTTAAATAAATATTTAAAATATAATTAACAATCATATAAGATAAGGGAATTAATGTTCAAAATGATTATTTTAATAATTTTATCAATGAATAATAGTCAAACCTCATAAGTCAACTTTCAAACTCAAGATGAACTTGAGGTCAAAACTCAAGAGACAAATGATATATAAGAAAATATACTCATAGGACAAAGCCTATAAAGAAGCCGATTAAGCCACACATCTCTAAACATTACAGAAGATTAAGAAAAGTGTCATAATATCAAAAACTCACAAGCTACAATAATATCACTAAAATGTTACTTCTCTCTCTAGCTCTCACTAACTTCATTATTAGAAACTAAATATTGAAAAATATTATTATACTTAATTTTATAGATCTATAAGAAGAGCATATTAAGCTCGATAACATAACTTTGAGTCGAAAGTCTAGTCCAAAGAATTCAGATACCTATAAGTTTATACTCATCAATTATAATTTCCTATATATCAATTACTTTTTAGAAAAAATTGGTTTATTATTTCTAAAAAAAGATTAGTTTATATTTCTAATAAATTGATAAAACATGTTTATATGTTTAAAAGAAGTTATTAATTTAATCAAGAATTAATTGATCAAATAACGTAATTTATAAGGAATCTTTAGTGAGTTTATTATTCATATTTATAAGAAGTTTGATTATGACTTTAAATTATGTTTGACAATCGTAATTGTAGTTGCAATATTGCAGTTGCAATTCAGACTATTGCAACCACCAAAGCACCTTTCTATAGTATACCTTTTTATTTTGGACGAAATACACTAGGAGAGGAGGGCTATGATATTTTCCAAAGAAGGGTTGACAAAATTGGAAAATACAATAGGAAAGTAGCTCCAATTAACAACATGAGTTAAGAAGGAAAGAAAGTTGATAAAAGTGGAATTCTTTACCTTTTTAATTTGATGTTCAAATTCACTTAAATGTTCATCCTACTAAACTAAACAAAGTCTTGAGAAAGAGTCAAAGTTTATAAAAGGATACATATAGGCTCATTCGAAATATAATAGGTTCTGATTTTAGCATTAGTCAACTAAATTAGAGAGGTTAAACTTGATAGAAATCTAATTGAAGGCCAAATAACCAAAAGGTAGAATTGTTAGATACCTTCCAAAAAGTTGGATAACAATTAATTACATTTTATTAGTTTTCAATAACTTAATATAATTTGATCTAGATATGGATAATAAAGTGGCCTAATAAATGATCTAAGTCAATGGGCCAAAGTCCAAAAGAAAAATAGACCCTAATCAATATGGATCGGATCCATATCAGGCTTGTGAAGAAAAAACTTGATATGGATGCTATATAAAGAATTTAAGGTCTCTTGTAGTTGCTAATGTCCTTCATGACTGTAAAGTTACTCTGACCCGTTCGAAGGTTCACATCTTGAGAAAATTGTAGAAAGGCTTTAACGTGTCCTGGTGAGTAGATCATATAAAGGTGGCGGTGGATTCACTCTCATTTCGGCCCCAAAAAGCTTGTTTAAAGTTATGGAATCGAAATTAGGTATTTTTTTGTATTTTTTCATTTATTTTTGTTTCAGATTTGAGGGACACATACTAAGGTCTCTGATACTTTCTACACATGGTGTCAGAGCGATTACGTTATCGGGTAATTGAAAACAAAGATTTTTTGGCTTTTTTTTCTATAAGATTTCTAAAGAATAAAGTTTTGTTATTTATTTATTTATTTGCATATTTTTTCTTGAAAGAGGTATACAAGTGTTTAGCCTTGAAAAGTAGATCAAAAATGAGCCTTAGATCTTTGAAAAATTAGGTCGAGAGTTATCAAAAATTACCTATCATTGGTGCAGAAGGACAGAGCAACAGTACCACCAATGAGGCGGTACGACTGGTAGGGAAGTGGGTGGTTAACATGTCACCATGTGCGCATGCATGGCAAGCATCAAAGGCGGTGGGCGCGCACACTATCTAAGCACGAGGGTGCTCATTTGAGGCATACACCGCACTTGTAGCACAATATCAATAGCACATTTGCACACGCCGTTCCCAATCACATGTAATATGTCAACAATGACATCACTTTGACATTACAGCTATAATGACCTATTGACGTCAACGTTATAATGCTGATGTCAGCACACTATAAGGAAAAAACTAAAAAAATTTAGAATTCTCTTTTTTAGGTTAGTTTTTAAGTCAGGGGAATTTTTAAAGTGAGTTTTTTAATTTTATGGACTTATTACATAAGTAACAAATTAAAGTTTAACTTTAAAAAAGGAAATAAGACCTACTAAATTCATTTTTGAGTGAATTTTCATGCTTCAGACTTCATATGAGAGAGATACTTTAGGTTTTTTCGTCTGAGGTCATATGTTCAACAGTTGGAATAGCATAATAGTCACTCAGATTGAGATTTTTTCAACGAAAGTCTCAAATAAAGTTCACTGACAATGTTTTCACCACTAGTTTGTGACAATTAGACTATGCATTTGGGTTTTGCATTTATTGACAATACATTGTAACATATTGTATGCTCATAAAGAATGTGAGGATAGTATGGAGATGTATTCCTTACGTTTGTAGACCTTTTAGGTACTGATAAGGATATAGTCACTACAGTGGCCTTTCAAGTCAGTATTTGGATTGTTCTACTTGTATGTTAGGGGATGTCTCTGGTCTCATGTTTGTTTGTTCTGCCCACAAGTGTTGGCCTTATAAGGGATTTTGAGATGTGTATAAAGACATTCGATGAAGGAAAACTGTTGCTTAAATGATCTATTCACCCACAGGTGCTAATGTCATGAGAGTTGATGTTGTGTACTCTGATAGCTTTTATGTGGAGGTCTAGTTACATATATTATGTATTCAGCCCATAGGTGTTTCATAACATGTGTAACCATATTCTTGGTGCAAATAATATTTCATAACTTTAAGTATAGCCATTATCCTACATTTGTGTTGATCTTTTCATTATCATTTTGTAGTCGCCTTTTTGATCAACAATCATAGTGTTACTATTGAAACTCTTACTGGTTTCAATATGAAGAAGTGGATAGAGGATGTATTGAATACAATGGACATGGAAAAATTGATATGATCATATGTACGGGTAGACCATCTTCACCTACATCCAAAAGCTTAAGAGTTTATAAAGTAGCCGATGTAGCCTGGGATTGGTAAAAAAAAATGTGTTAAGTGGACTTCTGAAGATAGACATAGCGAAGAATTTTCTTGATAATGTCTCCCAGAGGTACACGTTCTCATCTAATAATGAGATAAGTGTCTTGATGAAAAAATTATTCTCTATGAGATATACTAGAAAAGGGGGAGTGATGGAGTACATATTAAGAATGATCCATCTCCACAATAGTTTGAAGATGTTGAATATTCCTCTTCCTAATATCTACATAGTTCACCAGACTCTAAGTACACTCCGTCTTGAGTTTAGTAATATGGTGATGACATATTGCTAATTGGATGCGAAATGGGAATTTAATGCTTTGATTGCCCATTGAGTTGTTTAGGGGAGAAACTCAAGATTGTTACTCCTACAACCCTCGAACCAAATAAAGTCTGTTAAGTTCAAAGGAAAGACAAAAATCTAGTCATTCCCGTACTGGTAAAGGTCCTACATAAATAGAGAAGCCAAAATTATAGCCTGGAAGGAAAGACAAAAATCGTCAAGTAACTCGTTGGCTTATTAATTTGTGAATTCAATTATGCTATAGCCATATTTGGCTTTTGGTGTTTAGATAGTAGAGCATCTAATCATGTTTTTTTCCATAATGTAGAGATTCATATCTAGGGGAAAGACAACTAAAGGAAAGGAACAATTGATTGTTGACAACAATAAAGAAGTAGATGTAACATCTATAGGGTGTTCCAAACCTCGCTACAAAGTAAATTTTGGTTTTACACGACATATTTTATATTTGATCTTTGTATCAATTTTGGAAAAAGAAGGTTAAAGTTTTGTAATTAATGCTTCTATTGTATAGTTTTCATTTAATACAAAACATATCAATATAACTTTCTTGTCATATGGTTTACATAGAATGTGTCTTACCCCAAATTAGATTTATGTTTCTTCATATCTTATCGAACAAGTCATAAAAAAGGATAGCCTAATAAAAAATAAGTCATACATGTTATGACATAAAAGTTTAAGCCACATTTCCAGAGCTAGGGTTAGGAGATTGATTAAGGATAATTGTAACATCCCATCACTGATGGGAAGGGTAAAATAGTAAATTTGGAATGAGTTATGAGTGTTTAAACTTGTCTCGACATGTTCATGCATAACATGGCCTACATATACACATGAATAGTAATTTTTGCACATGCACATGACTGTACATGCATTCATGACATTTTCAGATATATTTGGTCATAAATGTGATTATTATGAAAAATATGATTTTTGTGCTTGAAAATTGAATTGGAGCGGGTCTTTGTGAGTTTTAAATTTTTAGTGAATTTTAGGAATTTTCTGGAAAATTTTGGAAAAAATTTCTGGACCGACAAAATTGTCAAATGGCTGACGGAGTGGTTACCGGTACTGGAAATAACTGTCCAATGGCACTGAAAAATTAGATACATGATTTTAGGATTTATTAATTTGAGCCATTAGAATTTTGGGACAAAATTGGAGTAGAAATTGAAATTTTATTGGAAAGGGTTTAAGAGGTTGACATGTGGCAAGTGACATGTGCCACTTGCCTAACATGTCACCTTATTTACTTAGGTTAAAAGAAACCAAGTCATTCACGATGATTTGGGACCAAAAGCTTTTTTTTTCTTCTCATCCAAAGTCTCCCTTTTTCCTCCTCCTTCGTTGGTTTCCTTCTTCCTTGCTACTTTTACAATTTTTGCTTATCTTTTCCACTCTTTTCCTCTTTGTTTGCTCTTCCTTGTTCATTAAAATTCAACCAAACCCTCACCCCCTCAAGGGATGATAATAATCGTATATGGTGTTGGGAGGAAGTGATTTTGTGGTTTTTGTGAAGAGTTGAAGATTTGGAAACTTAATTAGGTAAGTTAGGTAAGATTTGTGTTTTATGTCTTGTTTTGTTAATTAAATGCATTATTTTTTATGGTTGTGAACCTAATTGAATGAAAATTGTGTTGGTGTAGATGGGTATGAAATTTGCTTGTTTAATTGATGATTGATGAGGTAGGATGTGATGAAT
>JANIHY010000004.1:15622413-15633367 GCA_027479065.1 Erythroxylum brevipes | reverse complement strand
CTCACCCCATTCTCCCTCCTCAGGTGCAAATCAAGTTGAGCGCTGAACCTTGCAAGGCATCGGGCATAACTCCAAGAACTTTAGACACTTTTGTATTAAGTTAGTCACTGGCTTTTGGAATAGCTTTATAAGCATATCATACATTGAGCATCTCATACCTTTTGTATTTTGTACTTGGTTTTTAATGGATATGATGAATATGCTGTTATGTAACTAAAGCTGTGCATTAACTTGTGTTATGTTCAAAAAGAGAATGAGAGCTCTAGTACTCTCTTCTTCATGTGCTTATGTTGAATTGCGATCTGTGCATGATCCTAAAAAGAGTATATGTGTGAGTCTTTTATGGATGAGTTGCTGTTGAAATTTTGGCTTTGGGAGAGCTCACTGGAAATTTGCAATGGTTTATGAGTTGTTGAAGTTGGGCATAGGTGCTGTCAATTTCTGGGTTGATGTGCTCTTAGGGTCAAATTTTGGGTATGTTGAGTAGTGCTGTAATTTCTGGACTGGTATAGATCGAATAGGATCATTTAGACTTATTGAGGGTGGTAGGCGAGCTGTAGAGTTTGTCCATGATGTATTACGAGCTATTTTAGAATGTGTTAATTGGAAGAGGTGAGTTGTTAAAGTGGAGTGCAGGTGTTGCCAAAATGATAGTTCTTCACTAGCAGAAACTTTGAACCTATATGCGACCTGTATAGAGTTGGAATTTGTTCTTTTGGTCTTCATGAAAGTTGTAGAGCGTTCTCTTACCTTTCCATAGACACCAAGTTTGCTAAATTTAGAGTTCTAGGTCAAAAGTTATGGTGTTTGCAAGTTTTGGTACTGTATAAGAGGAGCTAGTCGATCGGTCTTGGGGTTAACTTTTGATTCCTTTAGTTTCCGAGCTTGCCTTTGAGTCCTTCTTGAAAATGGTAGAGCTGTCTCTTAGCTTTCCAACGAATCAAACCTTGTCTGATTCGGAGCTCGGAGTCAAAAGTTATGAGGGTTTGAAGTCAGATAGGTCGGGCGCGGTAGCTCGTCGCTCGTCCCCCGCGGTCGCTCGTCGCCCGCCCCGTGCGGTCGCTCTTCACTTGCCCCGTGCGGTAGCTAGTCGCTCGTCGCTCGCCCCGCGCGGTAGCTCGTCGCTCGTCGCTCGTCGCTTATCCCGCGCGATCGCTCGTCGCTCGCCCCGCGCGGTAGCTCGTCGCTCATCGCTCATCCTGCGCGGTCGCTCGTCGCTCGTCGCTCGTCCCGCGCGGTAGCTCGTCGCTCTCCCTTGGGCGAGCCGAGACGATTGGGGTCGGTTCTTGGCCGACCGACCCCTCTTCCTTCTTTTGGCCATAAATTTTTACGTAGACCTCCGATCGACCTCATTTTTAAAGCGTTGGATTCCTAAGAAAATTTTCTATCTTTTTATGCTTGATTGATCAGTATTGCTTTTAAATTGTAAAAAGTGGTTTGAATCAAAGTGTGTTGGTCGGTCAATAAAGTCTGAACATACTTCAATGATTTTGAAATATCTTGAGCTATAGAGTTTCGATCGGGTCGATTCTTGTTTTAAATTAAACTAGAGACATAGATATACAAGTTTTATGAAGGAACCGATCGACAATTTAGCCTTTAAGATTTTATAAATTCTGACATGAAGTCGGTAGAGTGTCAGTTTGACTGTTTTTCTTTAGATAGTTTTTTGGCCATAACTTCTTCGTTTCTAATCCGAATTGAGCGTTTTCAGTGGCGTTGGAACCTTTAGATATTAAGGATCAAATTTTCTTATTAAGCTGGTCCGAATCCTTCTATTGGAGGTTTCCTAATTTTTGGCCAGTATGTTGTCGATTTTGGGTCTACTATGCTTGTGTGTTTCCGAATGTTGGGCCTCGGAGACGAGGTCCAACATTTATGATTTCTGTAAAACGATCAAGCATAGTGAAAATAGACTCACCTTCCTTCATGACAAACATTTCATAGTCATAGAGAAGCATGTTGATCTTTGTCTTTCGGACTTGATTGGTTCCTTCATGAGTGATGCGAAGTCTTTCCCACATTTCTTTAGCACTGGTATAGGAATTTACTCTATTTCTTTCCTCAACAGTGAGAGCACAATATATCAATTTCATAGCTTTCGCATTGATGTAAGCTTGCTTCCAATCATTGTTGTCGTACTCCAGCTCCGTTTTTAACTCACCATTTTCTTTCAAAGGTGCTTGTGGGCCGAAAATGATGATCTTCCAATATTCTACTCCCTCGCTTATAATATGATACTTCATAGGATTTTTTCAAGAAGAGTAGTTAGAACCATTAAACAGAGGAGGGCGATTATTAGTATTACCTTCTTCCGCTAGATTGTTGTGTGCCATCCCTGGATACTTATGCTCTAATGTTAATTGTAAACGATCTAGAAGGGGGGTTGAATAGATCTTTAAAACTTTTTGAAAAATTCTACAATAAAATCAGAAGTTAATTCACATAAAATTAATTTAAACAAATTTAAATATAAAGAGTAGGGAAGAAGAGTAAACACTGTTTTTATAGAGGTTCGGTGCTAAGACCTATGTCCTCTACCTAAGCTCCTACTTAGGATTTTGCAAACCACTTTATTGCACACTTTTTAGTTTAGTGTGAACTCTTATAATACCACTTGACTTCCGGCTCAAGTTACCTTTACAAACAATTTGTTTTCCAGCACAAATCCTACCTCACTAGTGACCTTTCACTAATCACTCAACTAGCACAAGAAATGAGATAAAGAACATAGAACAATGCTCAATACAAATTTGAAATAAGTTTAAGAGCAACAAAGAGAAATTTCAGAACTATAGTGGAATAATTTGGCTTATAGAACTTCTTTATACTTTTCTTTGATCATCCACTCTTTTATATTGAGTTTAGAGAAGAATAGAGTCATTGGTTATCCTTCATAGCCGTTGCATAATTTCATATAGCCTTTCCTTAACATCCTCCTTTCCTTTTTGTGAATGATTCGGATAAATCTTGTTCAGCTCCGTCTGATAGTCGACTATTTGAGCTGTTATAGTCGACTAGTGTTAACATATTTCACTTCAGGCTTTAACTTCGCTCCTCGATAAGTCGACTAGTGACATGATAGTCGACTAGTGTTAACATTCAATTGATTTGTAGTCGACTTGTTCCACATTAGTCGACTTGTTTTAACCCCCATCTGATGATCCTTAATTCTTAGTCGACTTATGATATACTTAGTCAACTTGTTGCTGATTCCAACGGATACATTTCATCAACTCTTCCTATAATCTTCATTTTTAATGTCTAAATCATGTTGAAGATTGTTTCCTTCTTGATTCTTCAATGATTTATGATGTCTTCTAGATTTCTTTCAATCCAAAACACCTGAAATAAATTTCTTAACCAATTCTATACATTTTATTATTATCAAAACATAGGTAGGATTTAATTTGTCAACCACCCATGGTCTAACAAATTATATAAGGCGAAATCTAGCCTTATGAGATTTACTAATATGGAATTTTAAGGTCTTTACTCCAAAATGCTAAATTACATAAGGCGATATCTCACCTTATGAGATTTAGTAGTTTGGAATTTTAACACATTTTTTTTCAATAACAACAAAAATACTAACAAAATAAGAATTAAAAAAATCAAACAAAAATCATTTTGACGCCTTCCAATTAGTGCCTTTCTTTATTGTCTTTGGCTAGACACAACTTTTTTTCTTTAGATTGATTCATAAATAGGTTGAACAAAATGAATCCCATTTACAAAAGCGATTTCCAAATTGGCAATGAAAGGTTTAAGTCTATGACTATTTAACTTAAATATTTCGGTAGTCACTAAACTTTTAATCTGAATAACACCATGAGGAGAAATATTTCTAACAAGATATGGTCCAGTCCACTTATACTTTACCTTATTAGCCATGAGTTTTAGTCATGAATTATAGAGTAAGACTTTTTGGCCTACCAAAAATTGTTTCCGACGTAAGAATTAATCATGTATTGTTTCCGATGTAAGAATTTGTCAAGTAGGTATTTAATCCTCTATTTGGACAACCGAGCATTGTCATATGGCTCCAAGCATATTTCTTCCAACTCTTGAAGTTGTAACTTTCACTCCTCTCCGACTACTTGAGCCTTAAAGTTTCATTACTTAACTACCCAGAAAGAATGATGTTAAATTTAAACAGGTAAGTGACACATCTTACCAAAAAATAACTAATAAGATAACATTCCAAGGGGTGTTTTGTAAGCAGTACGATAAGCCCACAACGCATTGTCTAAACGAGAGCTCCAATATTTGTAGTTAGGATTGACTGTTTTCTCCAAGATACTCTTTATTTCCCGATTGGAGACTTCAACTTGTCCATTTGTTTGTGGGTGATAGGCCGTTGTTACATAGTGATGGACTCCATACTTGCACATTAAAGCTTCAACCGTGCAATTGCAAAAATACGTACCTTGATTACTGACGATTGCTCTAGCTACCCCAAATCTACTAAAGATGTGAAATTTAAGAAATCCTACAACATCTTTAGTGCGGGTAGCTTTGGCTTCTACCCACTTTGAGACACAATCAACAGTAAGGAAAAAAATAAAGCCAAAAGAGCTAGGAAAAGGCCCCATAAAGTCCATGCACCCATACATTAAATACTTCACAAACAAAAATAGGGGTTTGAGACATTTCATCCCTTACGTATATATTTCAAACTCTTTGAAATTTTTGACAACCTTTACAAAACCAGTAGCCATCCTTAAAGTGAGTCATCTAATAGAATCTACTATCTAGAATTTTCCTATCTGTTCTTTTTGGACAAAATGTCTACCATATGCATACTCATGCCAAAAGTAAGAATGGAATGAATTTCATCTTCAGGCATATACTTACGAATAATCTAATCTGAACCTATTTTCCATAAGTATGATTCATCCTATATAAAATACTTAGAGTCACTTTGGATCTTATTTTTCTGAAAATTATTCGAATCATGTGGAAGCACACTAATGACTAGGAAATTCACTATATCAACAAACCAGGGTTCCTTACCTTCTTTTCCTTGATCAAACCACAATTGCTCATCTGGGAAGGACTCTAAAATTGGAAAGTGCTCTTCTTCTACCACTAGTCTACTTAGATGATCAGTCACTTAGTTGTCAACTCCCTTACGGTCTTAATCTCCCAATCAAATTCTTGTAGTAGAAGGATCCATTATATCAGCTTGGGTTTAGACTCTTTCTTTTCCGTGAGGTATTTGAGAGCTAAATGATCATAATAAACCATAATTTTATATCCTAATAAATAAGACCTAAATTTCTCAAAAGCAAATGCAATATCTAAAAGCTCATTTTTGGTAATGGTATAGTTTCATTGTGCAGGATTCAATGTTTTCGATGCGTAGTAGATAACATGGCTATTTCTCCCAACTTTTTTCCCAAGTACAACCCCTATGATATAGGGACTCGCATCAGATGAGTTTAAATGGAAAATCCCAATTTAGAGGTTGTATGATTAGAGCAGATGTGAACAATGCCTTTAACGTCTTAAAAGCATTGTGACACTCTTCACCAAATATAAATTCACATCATTTTGCAACAATCTTGACAATGATTGAGCAATCTTGGAAAAATCTTTTATGAATCTTTAGTAGAAACCTACATGACTAAGAAAACTAAAAACATCCCTGACATTAGTAGGATATGGTAAATTTGCAATTGAATCTACCTTAGTCTTATCTACCTTAATACTCCTTGCCGAAACTACATGACCTAAATATTTTCCTTCTTTAACCATAAAATGACATTTTTTATAATTAAGAACAAGGTTGGTGTTAATGCAACGTTGCAAAACCTTAGGCAAGTTATCAAGATAATGATTGAAAGACTCACCAGAGATTGTAAAGTCATCCTTAAAATTTTCAATACAGCTTTAAATCAAGTTAAAGAAAAGACTCATTATGCATCCCAGGAGCATTGGATAGTCCAAAAGGCATACTTCAATATGCAAAAATACCAAATTGACAAGTAAAGATTATTTTTTCCTAATCTTTCAGAGCTACTACAATTTGATAATAACCAAAATACCAATCCAAGAAATAGAAAAAATAGTTTAGCTACCAACTTTTTAAGTATTTGATCATTGAAATGGAGTAGGAAATGATATGTAACTTGCGAAATTCAATACACATTCACCATTCAATTTGCAATCTCATAGGCACCAATTCATTTCATTTTTAACTAATGTAAAACCAAACTTCTTTGGAACCATTTGCACTGGACTTACCCATTAACTATTATAAATAGGGAAGATAATCCCTAAGTCTAATAGTTTTAGAATTTTCTTCATCGCCACATCTTTCATTGCTATATTTAACTGGTGCTGGGGGTCTCTCACAGGTTTGGATTCAGGTTTGAGGAGGATATGATGCATACATACTAAACGGCTTATCCCTTTTATGTCTGCAAGGTCCAACCAATGGCTTTTCTATAGTCCTTCAGCACTCGTATTAAATTTTGCTCTTACACCCTTTTCAAATCATTAGCAATGATGACCGGTAGGGTCTCACCTTCTCCCTAATACACTTTCTTGAGATGTGTAGGTAATGATTTCAACTCAAGCTTAAGAGCCTGTTTAACATAAGGAAGATTTCTTTCAGAAATAATGGCTAATTGAATTTAATTGTTCAATGACTTGTATTCTATCTCTGGTGTGGATGAAAGTGCCATAATAGTGTCTTTAAGCTCAATATCACTCTTCAATTCGCCATCCTTATCTATTAGATTGTTCCTTAAATGACCTCCAACTTATCCTACACAAATTAATTTCAAAATGCTCTTGCATAACTGCATCAATCATGCTACCATAAAAAATATCTTCTTATAAAGGGAGGCTATGTTTCTATCACCATTAGTTGGCCATTCTTGTCTGGCACTTTGCCTCATAATTGAATGTTCTATAGAGAGGTATTAAAAATACCTGGGCATAACTTGCTTCTCTTACTCCTGTAGTGTTTCATCTGTATGATCCTTATAAAGTTTAGTTTAAACCTCTCTAGTTCCTGTTTAGCCCTCAATAAAGCTTTCTTTATATTCCTTATTTGTTTTCCCTGAATAGTCCTTTAAGTTCTTTCTTTATCACCTGTGTCTTTCTTACAGAAATATATTGTTTGGAATCCCTCATGTCTTTTTTACATTCTTTTTTTACAGTCTTTTCAAATCCAACCATATCTACTAAAAATTTGTTGAACTTGAATAAAGATTTTCTTCCCTCTGTATGGTTTGTTGTATGAACAAAATTTGGAGTTTAATAAGAGCATTTAGGGTTGGGGTATGATGTATATGAATCTATGTATTTCTGAAACCAATCCATATTAGCCATAAACCTATCTAGCTTTTTTCTTATCAACCGTCGATTCTTCTTTTTATTAGTCCAAGTAAAGAGGTTACCACCTTGTAGGAGATCTTGAACATCGATGCTATGAACACATTCCTTTAAATCATCATTATAGTTTCTACTGCTGATATTACCTTCTACCTCCTTAGGGTTAGGAATTATAATGAAGTCTCCACGTAACAGCTAAAGGTTTTGGTTAGATGTTAGAGCTCTTAATTTGCTCTCTACCTTTTTCATCTAGAACACGTGGTTGAAGCCATTGCAAATGTCATAATTCATTCCTTCCCTATCATCAACATCTTATTTTTGTATGTATGTATTTCTCATTATTTTCAACCTCCATAACTTCTACCTTATCCTTATTGAACAAGATTAGGATCCTCCCATTGCAGTGGGCAGAAAAATTATTAATCATCCCCCATTTAGGAGTCAAAATATGGAGAATGCAACCTTTGCCCTTCCTGATCCTTGTTTTCATAAGTCAAAAAATATCCAACTTGAAATCCTAAATCTTTTGTTTGATATCAATCCGTTTTGTAATGAAATTAAGACCCCTGACATTCCATATTGCTATAATCATACTTCCACATCTAAAGAAGAGTTTTTCTTCTTCTTTCTAGAGTTTCTCCTATTAGACATCACAAATTCTTCTTTATTGTTCTCTGAGTTCATTTCCTCAAAATTGCAGGATGTGTTATCTCCCATATATTGGACTCTCTCTTTTCCTTTAATATAATCCCTGTTCCACTTAACGTTTTCCTAACTAAAATTGTTGTTTGTGCCCAAGCCTAATTTATTGTTAATATTTTCTCCTATATCCTTCTTAATAGGATCGGTTTCCACTATCTCCTAAGCCAAATTTGTAGTCAATTATTTGAAATCCACATTTTTGAAAGTTCTTCCTATGGGTTTCCAAGCTTTTTTAACTTGTGTCTTTGGCTTCCAAGCATATGAAACCTTCACAGCATCCTCTACTAATTCCATATCTTCATTAAGTCTCATGATAGGGATTCTTGCATAAAGATCCCCCATTTCCTCCATAAGAACATGCACCCTTACAAAATTGATTCTTTTAATTTCTATTGTAGCCTGGTCTAGACAATAGGTTCCACGTAACTAACTAGATAGCTTAATCATTCAATGGTCCAATACTCAAGTGATACTCTATGAATATGCATACAAATAGGTATGTTAGATGTTCGAACTTCATCTAAAACTAACCCAGGTCTCCAATTTTATAGAAATACAGGTTTGTTGTAAATGTGTCATGGTACAGACTCAATTTACCTTTCAAATAAGCCTCCTTGTTGACAAAACTGAAGAAAAATATGTCTGTTTTATTCACCAACACTTATGTGAGACCGTACTATCTCCAATTTAAAAATGCACTTACTTTTATAGTAGGTAAAGGAACTTTTTTATCTATAAAATAACCTATAACTGTTGTGTTTCATATTGCAGTTCTAACCTTCAAGACTTCAATTAGGGGATACACCACTTCATTTTCACTGGTTTTTGTAGGATGATTGTGATGCAACTTGGTGAGAGCATTTTGGTCACCTACAACCTGTGTCCAAGTTTGCTAGTTAGGGTTTTTTTTTTTTTTTGCTTTGGTTTTTGTTTTGGTTATTATTTGTTGGTTCAGGAATTGGTTGGCTTGTGTGGGATAGTTTGGGTGACTGTAAGGGTTTCAGACTTGGTGACGGCAAAGGTTAAACAAAATAGATTGTGAAATATTTGTGTAATGTTTGTATGCTTTGTGAATTTGAAAAAAAGAAAATAATAATATTTTACAAAACTAAAAAATAGTAAGTGACTTCAATAATATCTAATGAATAAGCGTCCTCTTGAATAACTCATAATGAAAGGTTTCAGCTAGGAGAAGAAAAAAGGAGATTTCAGAACTATCGATAAGCAATGAAAAATTTGTACATAGCTTTCCTAATCGATTTATTATGCTTGGTTTTTGCAAGTACCATGATATAATAAAGATATTTTGACTAGAATAGGTAAATAAAAGGTTAGTTGTCATTTTCATATGACAAGGATTAAACAACATGAATTAAAAGTATTAAAAGTATTAAACAAACACACTTGGGTCGTTGTAACATAGAGTAATGGTGTGTCAAGATGGTCATTTCTTTTTTTCCAATATTCATGCAGATGACAGTGGCGGTGGTTGTGTAACTTAATGATGGTAAAGAAGATAACAAAAGGTTGCATAATCCCTTTTAGAAAAAAAAATAATAATAAACAATTAATTGTTATAGCCATCTTTAGTGTTTCAATTTCTAAAGAAAAAGAAAAACCCAAGATACAAAATGAGGAACTCACCTAAGCAGCTGAAAAATAGAAATAGGAACATAAGGTAGGCAGCGCGATAGCAAATGATGAAAAGCAGGCTCATGTGGTGGCTCGTATAGTAAAGATGAGCAGCAAATAGGGATGACATTTGTCTTTAAACCTAGTCAAGTCTGATCTAAAGTTAATGGTTCAACTTCAATCGACTGACTTTTCAATTGGGTTAAGGTTTTTTTTCAAAATATTTGAACTTCAGGTCAATTCGAATGGTATAAACAATGTTATTTTGAATAAAATTATATTATTTTTAAATTAATATTAAATTAAATTTAACAAAAAAAACATATTGAATTTAAACACTATCGAGATTCAAGCCATCAGCTTCAAACTCATTCGAACCTCGAACTAAGCCCAACACCATCTTTTGATGCACAGTTAAGAGTTAGAGAGAAAATGAGACCTAGATAGCAAAGTTAGACTATTAGTTTATTATTAAAGAAACAACTACGTTATGTTTGATAAAAAAAAGTGACATCATTTCTTATATAGTTGGTGTTTGGACTTCAAATCATGCTAGAACATAAAGCCTAGTTCAAGTTTGACCCGCAGTCTAAAAATTAAAAAAGATGTTTAGAGTTGAAGTTTAATCAACTCAGGTCGAGTTCATTGACCTTAGATTGGGCTGAACCCTCTTAAACTTAATACCCTTTATATTATATATGCAGTGCAGTATTTATCGTGAAGATAGCAACATTTTTGTCGTTAACCCAGGACAAAATGAAAAAAAATACTACATAAATAAGGTGATTTAATAAAGCTAGATAATTATAAAATTAATATCTTTTCACACAAAAAAAAAAAAGAATAACAATTGATCTATTTGCATATTTGTAGGGTTTTTCAATAAAAGTTTCTTTTGTGATTTGACTACAGATGTGTAAAAAAGAATTAATAAGTGATCTTCGCTTTTTGCAAAATAATGTCGAACATAGTTTTAGCATAAACACTCTAACTCAAAATTCAACTTCTAATCTTAACCAAAAAAAAGAAAGCAATACTAGTTTTTGATCTTAATAAAGAAAGAAAGAAAGAAATAATAGTTTGTAACTTATAAATGTTGGAAATATTGATTCAAAGTTGAAATTTTTGTTTAAAGATAAGATATTTGTTAAAAGATAAAATTTTATCTTTTAAGATAGTGTTATTATCTAGTTAGAATTTAAACTTTTGAATTTGATTTGTTTTATCTAGAGATTAGCTAAGGTTGTTATTTCATTCTCTATATATTTAGACT
>JANIHY010000004.1:15562941-15574865 GCA_027479065.1 Erythroxylum brevipes | reverse complement strand
TTAATTGGAGAATTAAAGATAAATTAAAAGGAGTTTTAATTTATCTAATTTTAATTATGAATTAAAATTAGATTTTATAATCATTGCTAACATATTTGGGAACCTAATGGGTCTCACATATAGAATGAGTTGAATAGAGCAAAATTAATTTAATTAAGTTAGACTTGATTGCAAAGTTTGAGAAACTTTATGATTAAATATGAGATATTTAATAAGTAATGATCAATATGAGATATTAAATCTTATATGGGCATAATTGGTATTTAATTAGAATTATTTGTAATTGTAATTAAATTTAATTAAAATTAGAATTTAATTTCAATTAAATTACTAAAATGTCCAAAGCTTACTATAATTAAGCTTAAGCTGCATGGAGTTAGCACTTCTTGCTTAACCCTCTCTGTAAGAGTTATAGAGTTCTCTCAACAAGTTCTGTGGATACCATTAGAGGCTAGACACTTGTACAGCTACGGTGGTTGAGACAGATCGGTTTCGAAAACGGTTCGAGGGATACGACAAGATAAAGATCAAGCTTCAGAATAAAGTACAAATTAATTTTCCGCTTTATTATAATTTGTGTTAATCATTTTATAGAATTAAATAGATCTTGGTTTTTGGGAAATCAAAAGTCACAAAAAAGTTTCGTAATTATTTCGCTATAGTCGGGATCATATTCTAACCTAATTTCCCAACAAATAGCACTATACCTTGCCTCTTCAAATGCAACTCATACCTCTTATTACTTCAAAAAATTGCTTAGCCATAAGAACTTGGACCCCACCATCGAGCAAGCCCTCGCTAACTACTAGGATCAATATTTAGATGTCGTCTAACAATTGAATAATTTGCTCACTACTATGTTGGTAGATGTCCCGTTTGACATTAGCACCTAAGTGAAGGTTGCACTTCCTGACATTGCATCATGCGATGATGGTTTCAAAGACCATTCTACTTGTTAATCGGTTTTGTCTTCAAACAATGCTACATTTCGATAATTATACAACAATGTACTTGATAGGAGATGTACTTCATTTAAACAAAGAAAAAACACCAATCAAAGAAAATTGTAGAAAACAAAGATACAAGAGGAAGATCTCGCAATCCACACCATGTATAAAATTTTGGGAAAGAGATTTTTGAGATATTTTAAAACCTTAAGCATATTCCTCCTTATATAGTTTTAATGGAGGCTATTATGTTCTCTTTTTACCAATATGAGATCTAAGCTAACAATTTCTCACTTACAGATTTTATTGAAAACCAATCAATCTCCATACCATTCTTTCTATCATGTCATTTCTCTGCCGTCTACATCTTTGCCAAGCCATAGAAGGATCTACACTATAAGAATTTATCAATGTTGATTGGTTTTGTCAATGCATCTGCTAGGTTTTCTTTTGTGTGAATTTTTTCCATGTCCATACTTTCATCTTCTGCCACTTTATGAAAAAAATGATATTGAACTCCTATGTGTTTATTTCTGTAATGAAAAACTGAATTCTTTGCAATATGTAAGACACCCTGACTATCATAATACAAAGGAATTTTCTCTTGTCGGTGCCCAAGCTCCTCCTAAACTCTTTTTATCCAAATAAATTCCTTGCAAGCTTGTATAGCAGCCATGTACTCAACTTCTATTATAGATAATGCTACAATTGTCTATAGTTAAGACACCCAACTCACAGCTTCTCCTGCAATTGTAAACATATAGCCTATAGTGAATATTCTTTTATCAAAATCACCTGCAAAATCAAAGTTAACATTATCATCTGGCAATAAATTCAAATCTATCATAACATAGAGCAACATCTGAGGTCCTTTTAATATATCTTAGGATCCTCTTTACAACCCACCAATGTTCTTGACCAAGATTCGTCATGTAACGACTAACCACTCTCATTGCATGTGCAATGTCTAGTCTTATGCAAATTATAACGAGCATTAAACTTCCCATATCTGATACATATGGAACTCAAGACATCTCCTTCCTCTCTGCTTCACTATTAAAGCTTTTACTTGAGGATAACTTAAAATTAACAGTAACATATTGGCAATCTTTTTATGGGATTTAAGCCAACAATCTCCCACTTAGAGATAACTTGTATAATTGTGTTAACAAAATACATATCTATAACCTAAAAATGTTTTAAGTTATATTTATATTACCACTTTCAATCTCAAATTTCAATATCATTCATCCTGAATTAGGTCTAGATATCTTCTAGAGATGTTTAGTACTATGTCTTAGGTTTCAGCTTCAATTGGAATCACTCAATTTGGAGATCTGTCGACCGAGTTATAGCTAAAAAATTGGGACTGGGTTAAGTTAACCTAAGACAGAATTCCACTACACTTTCCTCTCTTGTCATATTCAACTAATTCTATACAAAGAAACATCAAAGTAATGCCAAGACGACATTGATATTAAACACATCCATCTCATTCAAGAAAACCCATAAAAATTAGAAATTTAAGCTAGCAAACTTACCACCAATCCTAGTTCAAGATTTCTTCTATTTCTACTCCAAATCTACCAAAAATTGCACCTCTCTTCTTCCTCTTCTCCTTGGACGAATTCTCCCTCTTTCTCCCTTCTTTGTCTTCTTTTACCTTTTTATACTACTTTAATACATTACACATGTCATTTTCTTATTAACATCTTAAATGACTCATCATCATCTAATTTAATGTTTCTTAAACCATATGGAGTCTTATAATTGGCCAATAAATGTGAATTATTAAAAAAAATTAATTAGCTTCATTTATATAAAAAGACCAATTCGCCCTTTAATGGATTACTACATGCAGCCATTTTTATGGTAAGAGACTATGATCCAACTACTTGATACAACGATCTATTAGATCGTGTTCTTAGGCATCGTGATGCAATCATATCACATCTTAACTGGGTATGTATATATTTAGGCTTTCACAGTTTTGGTTTGTATATTCATAATGATACCATGAGCGCTTTAGGGCACCCTCAAGATATGTTTTCAGATATTGCTATACAATTATAACCCATCTTTGCTCAATGGATACAAAATACCCATACCTTAGTACCTGTTGCAACGGCTACTGGTGCAACAGCAAGCACCCTCACCACCAAATTGACCATGGGATACTTTAATTAGGATCAATACTTAGTAATTAGATGCCTCAAAAATTTTGAATGGGTTTTAAATCATTAATACCCATTATTTTCCAAAAAGGACATTTTTGTCTGAAACTTATAAAATTCCCAAAATTCATCTGATTAGACTTGTTTTCGATCCGTTTCAATGTCATTTGGCTCTAATACCTATTTTGGTATTTGTACATTTTTTTGGGGATTGGGTCTTCAAAATTCCTATTTAAGTGGAAATACTGTTTAGCCGGGTTCACTATTCATCTAGAAATACTATTTACCCGTAATAAAATATATAAACCAATAGAAGGGAAAGTTCAAGGTTTTACATAAATCCTCCCAAATATTCTCTAGGATAGGTAAAGGGGTATATAACTAGTATTATGAGATTGACCCTTTGTTGTCTGGCACATATAACACCTCTGCATAAGATGCATCATATCCCTTTGCATGTGGGGCTAATAATATCTCTCCTTAATTACAGCATAGGTCTTGTCATGCCTAGATGACCAGAAAGACCTCCTCCATGTAGATCGCGAATCAACTTCTCCTTTAAGAAAGTTTTAGGAATGCCTAGTTGATTTCCTTTCATAAGAAAGTCATCATAGACGTGAAAGTCACCCTCAGTGCGTTTATTTACACAGTTTTCCCATACTCTCTGAAATTCTTCATCAGTGGCATACAAACTCTTCACAATTTTGAACCCCATAACATCTTGACTCATGGTGACAAGCAGGTTAGCACGCCTTTTTAATGCATCAGCCACTTTATTTTACGTGCCAGCTTTATGCTTCAATGTGAAGGTGAACTTCTCTAGGAACTGGGTCCACATAACATGCATACCTGTATCAATTTTCTTTTGTCTCTTTAAATATTTCAGGGCATTATGATTTGTATACAACACAAATTCCTTGTTGATTAGGTAGCATTACCATGTCTTCAATGCACGAACCATCGAGAAAAACTCTTGGTTATATGTGGACCACCTACGCTTAGCATCGCTGAGTTTTTGCTGAAAAACACTACAGGCTTCTTCCATTAGGAAAACACAGCACCTATCCCCACACCACAAGCATCACATTCAACTTTAAACAAGGCCTTAAAGTCTGGTAATGCTAAGAGCAGTGCATAGTTTTTCTTTCAACACAACAAAACTAGTCTCAACTTCTTCTCCTCACTAAAATGTCCCTTTCTTCATGCACTCTATAATAAGAGCTGCAATGCTACTAATGTTCTTTATAAATCACCTACAGAGTATAGTCAGCCTATGGAAACTCATCACTTCTACTACTGTTTTGCGGGTAGGCCACTCCCTTATAGCTCAGACTTTCTCTTCATCAACTCTAATAATGTTTGCTCCAATGATATATCCTAGAAACAACAGTCTGTTTGTCATGAAACTGCACTTCTTCATATTAGCGTAGAATTTATTCTTCTGCAATGCTATCAAGACTTCCCGTAAATGGGCTATATACTCCTCCTCTATCTGATTGTATTTTAGAATTTCATCGAAGTACACCACCATAAATATGTCAATAGAGATATATTAAATTTATAAATATTTTTTATATCAAATTCATCATTTATGTCGATTTACTATAAAATTTGTTAAAAATACATAAATTTGACAGACTATCACTAATTATTCCTGATGTCTATAGATAACAAAATCAGCCTATTTTTAGTATATAATGCAATTAGCTTTTCCTACATGAATTGCATATTTTGAACACAATTTAAATATGGAAATTTTAGTAAACAAATCAAACTTGCGATGCAATTTCAAAGACCAAACTTTCTCTTTGAAGTCTCACTATTATCAATTTTAGTTAAACATCTTAACATGTTTGGAAATTATCATGTAAGTTATAATTGACGATCCCGTACGAGGAGGAAAGTTAGACTACACAAGCTCAAGTGAGATTTTTTCGTAAAATCAATTGACAATAAGTGGAATAGTTTACTAGACTTATATATCAATCTTCTTTCTCCTCTTTTTTTGATATGAGATACTTATATGTGGGTATTCTCAACACTCTCCCTCATATGTGAGTCCTTTTTTACTTGCGCAATCTGGAGAGGTATGTAAACAATCCTCATCAAGGTTTGATTTTTGATTGAGGTCAAATAAGCCCCCTCCTGGCGCAAACAATACTGTTGGACCACTTGTTTTATGCAAATTTCAAATCTTTCTCCATTTGCTTAAATAATGGGGCCATTTTTGGGGACAAACAGTATATCAAGATCTTCATTGGCTTTGATATCATGAAGAAAACAATTTTATATTAATTTGTGATATATGTACATAAGATTTCTATGGTACATATACAAGAGGCCTATGAATAATTAAGAGATATTATTAGCTATCAAAGCTCCCAATTACAAGGAGAGATCTTTCAATTATAGGAAGAGATCACTGCAGATATTAATTCCCAAATATATACGTAGAAATAATCCAATCTAATATCTCTAGTCAACAATAATAACTTCTTTTATTGTCATAAATTAAATTATGCAAAATAAAAATAAACAATAGATAAGTGTTTGCACAAGCAATTTAAGTTGTAATCTACAACAATAACAAAAACAATCCAATAAAAGTCTAATGACTGGAAGTCTAAAAGGTTCATTAATACGCAGTACTATCTTTGACTAATAAAGAGGTTGTTTTGAAATTCAAGTTGCGATCTAGTCTATAGAATCTCAGAAAATACATGGGGAAACAAAAAAGGACAACATCATATTCTGGACTTTGCTCATCTTCCCTCTGCTATGAAATCTTCTGGATTTTGTCAATGAAAGAAGACATGATTTCCAAGTTCTTTCCTTCTGAAACTTAATTATAAATTGATCAGTAACGTAGTTCATGATCCATAATTTGTAATAAAGAAAAAGGATTTGGTGAGAAATTTGGGTGATTTGAAACTAACTAAGTTTTGGTACAGTATGCCCATCGGAGTGATGAATGACGATAGGATCAACAAATGATTTTATCAGCAACTTTCCTTCTTCCTTAATAAAATCCATCTCCTCTTCATCATATGTAACAAAAGTGTTTAGAGAATGTCGATACAATATTTTGCAAGAAATATTGGCAACAAGTCCGATCGGGTTGGAGTAGTCCTTATAAGACCCATATTTAAGCAAAAATTTCTTAGCCAAATTTAAGTTCAATTTAAAATTCAAACCATGTAACTTTTGTTTGTTAATTTTAGATTAGTTTAGACTAAAATGCTAAATCTATTTACAAGATATATTAAACAAGAATATAGTGACATAATTTATTCATACATGCCAATATCAAACAATAAACTTAGTTTAATGGCATTGTGCATCTAATAGGGGTGTCTCTACTAACAATCTCCTATTCTAATATTAGAAATATGTTCATTGTTTGATCTCAACATTGAACTATTTCATTGAGTATAAAAGGATATGTAAATAATAAAACATAAATTTGTGCTGACTTATTATTTTGAAAATAAAATTTTGTATTTTTTCACAATCGGACGGCAATTGGTTAGCCCATGGACTGACCTTGTCAATTTTTTAAAAATATGTTTTAAAAAATTAAGTATAAAATAACATTTTTTTATTAATTCTAAGTCTAGGTCAAGTCTAAATTGATTAGAGACTTAACTCTTGTAAATAAAACGATATCATTTTGTTTAGAAAAAATTAAGTTTCGAGTCTGTCTGAGCCTTAGCAGCTCATGGATCAGCCTAATTGAAAACACTTGAGTCTGAACTCATGGGCCGATTCATTGCCATCCTTTTGAGATTGTTAATTAAATTTTAAATCTTTTTAAAATGCAATTTAATAGTAAAAAAAGTTTCTTACTTCAAAAATAACTTCATCTGAAAATTAAAGCAAAACTATTTTTATATAGTACTATTAAATTATATTTTCTACATAAATATTATTTTGGTATCGACTTAGGATGATCATAATTTGTGTTAATCAAATTACTTTTACATTTCATAAATCATAATTATTTTAATAAAACAACTTCAGTTTATCTTAATGGAAACATTTTCTCGAGTTACTTTTCATAAAAATTATAATCCTCTTCATCCCTTTATCTCAAAGAAGTCCACGTGTAGCTCAGATGACGAAGAAACATTAGCAAAGAAAAACCTGTGAAGTGGAGAGAGGGCAGCTCAATGGGAGTTGAAAATGCAGTAGCAGCCATTTCAGGTGTTCCAAACTTGGAACCTCCAAACTTGACCCCTGATATGATTATCACGAACTTAATCGCCGGAATCCTGGTAAGCCCCACACCGTCTCTCTGAATTCCAGGCAGAGAAGCTGTTAACATCGCACCCTATGCGAAGAAATCAAAGAAGAATCAGACACAAAAGCAAGAACATTTGATTCTGAAACGCAAAACCTCCAGAGATGTAACACAAACCCACCTGGGAAAAACCAAGAACTCCATCGAAAGGTCCATGCTTTATCATGTAATCTTCTATGTATTCTAGACATGCTTCAAAGTTTCTGTAAACAGTGTAATCCTCATTGGATTGGAACCATTCGTAGTATGGAGGATCATATATACCTTCAACGCCAGATTTTCCTTCAGCAGGAAATGGAGCGTCCAGGAAAACAAGATCCAATCTTTGAAGTACGCTTTCTGGGAATTTTCCGATGAACTTCTGAAGGATTGAACCACTGTTTCTGAATCCGTGGAGGCATAAAATTCTGGGTTTCTTCTGCTCTTCACTTCCCATTATCTCTTCGTCTGAAGATTCAGATGATCTTTTTCTAGAAAAATCAAATATATTAATGAATGATTGGAAAAGTAAACATAGAAGAACCAAATTAACCACGCAACCTTACACAGACCACAATTACGAATAAACCACCTGTCCTTTTGCAAGGCAATCTTGACTTCTTTGTTTCTTTTGTGTATGCCAGCAATTTTGAGTTTCAGATAAGGGACTTATGGAATACCATACGCCATGTCAGTAGCTCTGTTTCTAAACCTTGGCTCTTATGTGGGGATTTCAACACCACCCTCTATTCTTTGGAGACTCAAGGTAACATTAGTCTTCGTAACTACTCCATTGACTTGCTAGATTTCTTGGAGCAGGTTGGGTTATCTGATCTCAGTTCTACTGGTCATCTCTTTACCTGGTCTAATATGCAAAACGACAGGTAGTTTATTCGTAAGAAGCTTGATAGAGTCCTTGTCAATAACGTCTGGCTTCAGTCTCTTCCTAGCAGCATGACTCGTTTTATGGACCCTCTATTTTCGGACCATACTCCCATTCGGATTTCCCACTTGCTTCCAACCGTGCTTGCTCATCATCTTTTTCGTTTCAATAATTACTTAGTCACAGTTCCTAGTTTTGGGGATGCTTGTTTGAGAGGCGCTATATATGGCTATAGGGGTACCAAGTAATTTATATGCATGCAGGAGGTGAAAGTTATTACACAGGAACTTAAACTTATTAAGGCATCTCAAGGTTCCACCGTTGAAGCAATCCGTCGCACTAGATCAGAGCTAACTAGAGTGCAGACTCTATTATCTGATACCCCAGCGAGTCAGCTTCTTCTTGATCAAGAAAAGATCGACCTCTCCAATTATCCGCAAGCCGTTAGTAATCATTCCTCACTTTTGCAGCAACGAGCTAGACTCAATTAGCTCCAAAATGGCGACAGATGCACTCAATTTTTTTTTCCATTCGATTCTATCTAGACGGAATCGGAACAAGATTCATTCCATTTCTCATAATGGTGATATTACCCATGATTAGATGGCTATTAGGGAAGCAGCTTTTGATTTTTTCAAAACATTACTTGGTACTGCCGATCATACTTATGTCTCTTCTCTGGATTTGCAGTGTCTTAATCTTAAGCAGGTTTCTCCTTCTGTTCTTCCTCTCTTAACCAGTCCAGTAGAGGATAGCAAAATTGAGGCTTGTGTTTTTCGAATGAATGGCAAGAAAGCTCCTAGGCCTGATGGGTTTAACGGATACTTTTATCAACATGCTTGGCCTACTATTGGTGTTTTTGTCAAGGAAGCCATCCATGAGTTCTTTAGAACTGGAATTTTACTGAAAGAGATTAATCGAACATTCTTACGTTTGATTCAGAAAGGAGCGACCCCAACCACCTTTGCCGACTATCATCGCATCTCTTGTATCAATTTTCTGTACAAAGTTATCTCTGAGATACTTGCTACCAGATTGAAGGAAGCTATGGCTCCGTTAATTAGTGCTAAACAAAGTGCCTTCTTGTCGAATCGTTACATTGGGGACAACTTTCTTATTGTTCAGGAGCTTTTGAAAGGGTATAATAATTCTTCAAGCCCACCTAACTGCACCTTGAAGATTGATTTTCACAAGGCTTTTGATAGTATTAATTAGTGCTTCTTGCAAGCCATGTTGGAGGCCTTTGGCTTTCCGCTTCAATTTACCCAATGGATCATGGAGTGCATTACCTCGGCGTCGTATTCGGTTTTGATTAATGGTGCCCCTACTCCGTATTTTAAAGTGGCTAAAGGGATTCGCTAGGGGGATCCCCTCTCCCCATATATTTTTCTTCTGGTCATGGAAATCCTTAATGCGTTTATCGGCACCGCAACTCTTTCTAATCCCAGCTTCAAATATCATTCAAAGTGCAAGACACTTGGCCTTACTAACCGATGTTTTGCAGATGACCTTCTCTTATTTTTCAAGGCGGACTTGGAGTTTATTCGGACCTTTATGCATGCACTTAGTATTTTCTAACATCATTCTGGGCTGCAGATAAATTTGCTTAAAAGTCATTTTCTTTTGTCTAAAGGTGTGGCGGCCATGGCAACCTCGATTTCTGAAGCCACGGGTATGATGTTGAAAGATCCCCCTCTTCTTTACCTTGGGCTTCTTATGTCTACTAAAAGGCTCTCCTATGTTGATTGTCGCCCACTCTTAGAGAAGATTCAGCGGAGGATTAAATCTTGGTGAACAAATCTCTGTCTTATGCGGGTAAACTTTAGCTTATTAAATCCGTCCTTAACTCCTTGCATGTATACTAGGGCTCCCATATTTTCTTATCACAAAGCATCATCAAAGAAATTGAAAGGCTTCTCAGAACCTTCTTATGGAGCCATTCGAATGGTAACCGAGGTGCCTCCAAAGTGAAATGGTCTGACCTCTACTATCTTAAGGTGGAAGAAGGCTTGAATATTCTTTCTATTAAAACTTCTAATCGCTCTTTAATTCTCAAACGTCTATGGTGGATACTGGAGGATAAGAAAACCTTATGGATCCAATGGTTGCACACTTATTTTTTGAAAGAACATTCTATATGGGCGCTTTATTCGAAAGTCAATTTCTCTTATTTCCTCAACCATCTTTTGAAGTTAAGAAACAACATTCGCTTAGAGACTTCCTGTGTTATCAAAGATGGACGTCGGGTCTCTCTATGGTATGACAATTGGGCTAGTCGCAGTCCCCTAATCTTTCTGGTAAATCCCTCAAGAGCTTCTCCTTTGTTCCCTCTAAAAACACGTATGATATCTTTCATTGATGGGAACTCATGGAAATTACCAAGAATTCTGAGCCACCTTCAACCTAGCTATTCCCCAACTCCTCACGAATTTGACACTTTCTTTTAGAAGGGGACTCCATTGAAAAAAATTGACTAATCGCTTCATTTATGACAACTTGTGTCTTCACTAACCCCCTGTTCCTTGGGATGCTACAGTTTGGAGCAATCTTTTAATGCCTCGGATCTCCTTCATTTTCTGGTTAGCTATTCAGAATAAATTATCCACTGCCGACTGTATTCCTTATGTGCATATGGATCCTTCTTGCCTAATGTGTTCCTTCCAGATGGAATCTTGTTCTCATCTTTTCTTCGTGTGCCCCTTCAACTATTCTATTTGGAGAACTATTTGTGACTTATGTGGCTAGACGGAACTTATGAATATCACTAGCTATCTGTCTTCACCTGCAGGTTCCAAAAAATCTGTACAAATTATTGTCTTAGGGGTCTGTTTATACTCGCTTTGGAGAGAGAGGAACTTTCGACGCTTCCAGAGTACATCTTCCACGAAAGAGAGTTTGATCTGCTTAATTATGTCTGAAGTTCAGGCAATCGTTTTGACAAAGAAAGTTACTTGAAGCTCTAATGTTTTTCAAGCCTTACGTCTATAGCTGATAGATGGACTTTCTGATTTGGGTAGGTTGTTGTTTAATTTCCACTTTTTCTTTGTCTTAGGCTATTCTGGCTGCCCTAGGTGATTTGTTTCTTGTTGGATCTCTTCTTATGTTGTACTTTAAGGATTTTCCCCTTTTGATGACCTTGTAAATTTCTTCTTCTTTATTTATATTAATTCCTTTTTTTAAAAAAAAAACCTTACACAGACCACAAGTTATAATTGTTGGGAAACCAGGTTGGGATCTGATCCGAATTGCAGTGGAATAATCACGAAATTTTTTCGTGATTTTTGATTTCTCAAAAACCAAGATCTATTTAATTCTATAAAATGATTAACAAGAATCATAATAGAGCAAAATTTAATTCGTACCTTATTCTGAAGATTGATCTTTATCTTGATGCATCCCTCGAACCGTTTTTGAAACCGATCCGTCTCAACCACCGTAGCCGTACAAGTATCTGACCTCTAACGGTATCCACAGAACAGGTTGAGAGAAGTCTGTAACAGAGAGGGTTAAGCATGAAGTGCTAGCTCAATAGAGCTCAGCCTATTTATAATAAGCTTTGAATGCTTTAGTAATTTAATTGAAATTAAATTCTAATTTCAATTAAACTTTAATTAGAATTACTAATAATTCTAATTAAATAC
>JANIHY010000004.1:15279070-15289280 GCA_027479065.1 Erythroxylum brevipes | reverse complement strand
TCGCAAAACTCACCCAAAATTTGCAATTATTTTTCAGGACTCAGAAGAATACCCCGTTAGGCAACGGGCGTATAATGCTAGAAGAAGTCGAGATCAGTTTGTGTCTGCATTAGTGTCTAAGAAAAATTGTACTTTTTGAATTTTTTGTTTGTACAAATGATTAGGTCATGTTGTAAAGTTAACAGACTGAACTAAATTGTATTCATGAAAAGGCCCCCCGCGGCCAATGTACATATTAATGATTGTATGTAAATTTTTTTCCGCATAATATATAAAGTATGTGTATGTTTCAAAAAAAAAATTATACTGAGTTTTGACTGAGTGATGTAGCACGCCACGTTCACAGGGCACGGACAGAGATATCACCATCGATGTCGGGTTCGGGTCATGCGGGAGTGGGGTGTTACATATTATCACATAATATTATAGGTGGTTTATCAAATGAATGATGAAACTCACGAAGGAGTTCCTGGAGCCAATCCAACTCGACCGTAGCAAATGCTATGGCTCGGTATTCAGCTTCAATGCTAGACCGAGCAACCACTTTTTGTTTACGGGAAGACTAGCTAATTAAGTTACCACCAAAAAAGATGGCAAATCCATGTTGAGAACGACAGTCAGCTATATCACTAGCCCATCCCGCATCCTAGAAAGCAACAAGATGTCGGTCAGATGAGGGACGAAGGGTAAGCCCATAATCAAGAGTGCTAGTTAAGTAGCGCAAAATCCGTTTGACAGCTTTCCAATGAATGTCCGTAGGGGAATGCATGAACTTGCAAATCTGGTTACTGCATATGAAAGTTCAGGACGTGTGATGGTGACATATTGAAGGGCGCCCACAATACTACGATACAAATGAGGACCTATCATTGGATCATCGGTTTGAAAAAGACGGGAGCTGGGTTCAACAGGAGAGGCAATGGACTTGGCTTCGGCCATTTTAGAACACTCAAGCAAGTCCGATACATATTTTGTTTGCGAAAGAAAAAGGGAGGAGGGAGACCAAATGACCTCTATGCCAAGAAAGTAATGGAGGTCACCAAGGTCTTTAAGGGAGAAGGCACGGTTGAGTTCATGGATGAAGGATGAGATGAAGGAAGGACAATTACTGGTGATTATAAGATCATCAACATACACCGAAATGTAGGTAGTGATGCCTTTGAGGTGAAAAACAAAGAAGGAGGTATCTGAGTAGCAAGACCGGAAGCGATTTACGAGGAGAAAGCCTTTCAATTTGTTGAACCAAGCCCAAGGAGCTTGTTTTAGCCCATAGAGAGCTTTGTGAAGTTTGCAAACATGATGAGGGTGAGAGGAATCAACGAATCCTGTAGGTTGCTCCATGTAAACATCCTCATTGAGATCACCATTCAAGACAGCATTATTGATGTCCAACTGTTGTAGAGACCAACCATTGGATAAGGCAATACTAAGTACCAACTGTATAGTAGTTGGACGAACTATAGGGCTAAAAGTGTCAAAGTAATCAACCCCTTCCTCTTGATGAAACCCTTTAGCCACAAGACGAGCTTTGTACTTTTCTATAGAACCATCAGCTTTCTTTTTTACCCTGTAAACCCATTTACAGCCAACAACATTAGTATTAGGGGGCGGGGGAACAAGTGTCCATGTCCCATTAGTTATTAAAGCTTTATATTATGTCTGCATAGCATCAAGCTAGTGTGAGTGTTTGGATGCTTGGGTAAAGGTCCGAGGTTCGATAAGAGAAGGAGAAGTAGGGGATGTGGATGATTTGGTGGCAACAAATGTTTTGGGTTTGAGGGAATTAGTTTGCGCACTAGTAGTTATGGAATGAGTAGATGTTGTGGAGGAGCGAAAGTAGGAGGGTGGAGGTGGAGGTGGAGGTGGCTGAGCAGGAGAAGGAGATGGTGATGGTGACGGTGTGGCAGCAGTGGAGGGTTCAGATGTAGTAGCAGAGGAGGTAGCGGCAAGGGTAGAGGGAGTAGGGCTATTGGGCGTGAGTGGCATGATAGGAGAGGAAGGTGTAGGTGATGTAGGTGTGGAAGTAATATCATGCACAGTGGGAAAAGGGATATATGAAGGTGCAGTAGGGGAGTTGGAATTAGAATCGGAGGTGGTAATATGAGTGGGATAGGGAAAAACATTTTCATTGAAAATCGGATGCCTAGCAATGTAGAGACGGGATGAGGGGAGATGAAGGCAACAATAGCCCTTATGTTTGGAGCTATACCCCACGAATAGACAAGGTAGAGATCGAAATTCGAGTTTGTTATTATTGTAGGGTCGTAGATATGGGTAGCATAAACATCCAAACGTCTTGAGAAATTTGTATTTGGGTATTTTGTGATAAAGAAGTTGGTATGGTGATTTATTTTGTAAGTTAGGAGTAACGGTGCGATTGGATAAATAGACACTTGTGTGAAATGCTTCCTCCCAAAAGGAGAGAGGGAGGGATGTTTGAGCAAGCAAGGTGAGACCTTTTTCAACTATTGTTCGATTTCGTCGTTCAACGGCACCATTTTGGGCTTGTGTATGAGGGCACGATATTCGATGGATGATTCCCAATTTTTCAACAAAGGAAGAGACATTCCTATATTCACCACCCCAATCAGTTTGCAGTTGTTTTATTTTTTTTATCAAACTGAGTTTCAATCATATTTTTGAAGGTTTCAAAGATTGAAAAAACTTTAGATTTGTATGACATGAAATAAATCCACAAGTACTTTGTATGATCATCAAGGAAAAGAACAAAATAACAGCAACCAGAAGTAGATAAAGTAGGGGATGACCAAACATCAAAGTAAATTAATTCAAAAGGTTGTTCACTAGTAACATGACAAACTGGGAGAGGGGTTCGGTGGCTCTTGCCTAATTGGCAAGGCTCACAAACCTCAGGAATGCATTTATTCGAAACTGGAAGTTTGAAATCATTAACCAATTGTTGAAGAATATCAAAGTGCGGGTGTGCCAAACGCTTATGCCAACCCTCTAGGGATGTCTTTTCTCCAAGATAGACTTGAGGTGAGGAGGGAGAAGCAATAGGGAGGTGGTAGAGTCCGTTATCCACGTGACCTGTAAGAATGGTTTGACCCTGCGGAGTCTTAATAAGGCAACGGTCAGGATGAAATTCAACAAACACATCATTGTCCTTTGTTAATTGAGAGATACTTAACAAGTTTTTGGTAATATTAGGTACAACTAAGATATTGGATAGTTTTAACGGTGAGGGTGATGCAGACACAATACAAGAGCCTAAATGAGTTATGGGAAGAGACATACCATTCCTTACAGTAAGCTTGTCACCACCATCATAATCAGTTTGCATGGACAAGTTCTGAGTTTGATTCGTCATATGGTGGCTCGCCCCTGAATCTAGAAACCACTCCAGATCAACTATGCTGAAAGGGGAGGCAAACAAAGCTTCGGCTTTCTTGTGACTATTGTGATTGTAGCTGAGCTTGTTGTTGTTTCAATTCTTGTTTCGAGATGGATACAAAGTGTAATTGCTACGATTGTAGCATTCTCTACCACCATGACCAATTTTCTCACAAATTTGGAAAATAACTTTGGTCACACTCGGACCAGATTAGGATCCTTGGCCATTAACTTGATCCGACAGATTTAGAGAGGAAAAGGAATGAGCGAGATTAGTAGAAGGAGAGGGCATAGGAAGTAGACCCGAATTGTTGCTCTCAAGATTTGTCTCCTCTCGTAGTAATGCCCCAATAAAATCATTGAGAGGGATAGAATGTTGAAGCATGTTGAATGATGTGCGAAAGGAATTGTATGAGGAGTCCAAACCTTTGAGAATATAGGACATTAGATCAGCATCGTCAACAATATGACCGCATTCAGCAAGTGAGTCCGCAAGCTTCCGCTTCTTCTCAATGTATTCGATCATGGGTAATGCTCCCTTTTTGAGATCTTGTAGTGTGGTTTCGAAACAAATTTTCAAGTGCAACCCAAGTAGACCTAGATGTCTTGCAGCGGATTATATACCCGAGTATTCTCTCGGAGATATGAGACTTGAGCCAAAGTAGAACGAGTCTATCTTTCTTCTTCCATGTTTCATATTGTGGATTAGGCTCAAAAGAAGGAGTTGGTTTTTCTGTTGTGGGTGTAGGGGTTATATGTGCAGGAGGGATAGTATCTTGAGTCATAAAAGACTCAAGATCAAAAGCTTCAAGAGCTGCTATCACGGTATTTCGCCAGAGAAAATAGTTTTCTTGGTCTAGTTTGATTGAAAGAGTTGGGAACTGCATAAAGGTACTTGAGCTGTTGGAAGCCGAGAAAAGAAGGTTGTGTGAAGCCATTGTAGAGGGATCTTTGAGGTGTTAGCCTAAAGAAGCTCTGATACCATATCAATAAAGAATATGTAGTTGATAAAGAAAGAAGAAGGAGAAGATAATTGCAAAGGTTAATTGATTCTGTTTATTATCGTCAACTATTTATAATAGTGTGGTATATAACAAACATCTCAATTAAAGGAGATATACAAGGAAACAAACTATACATCAACTATATACTAGGAAGATTACAAGCTGGTGGTTTTGACTGTATCATACGTAATAACAAGAGAGATATACAATAGCTACAATTAAGGGTGATGATGCATGATTGTAGGAGCAGATTGCTAAGACTTAGGATATTTAGTCAACATCAATGGTTTCTCCACCATTAAATATGAATCCTGAATCTTTGTCTTGCCTATGTGAAAGTTAGAAGATAGAAACCCAAACAAAGAAGAATAAGTGTTGTCGATGTAGTGAGGGGAAGAGAGAGCCGAAGAGAGAGTGAAGACGAGAGAGAGAGGTTTTATAGAGAAGAAGAACCATAATGGTGAATGTGAGATGGACCCAATGTCGTGAATGGGAAAGAAGAATAAGAAATCTAACAAACCAATAAAGAGGTCAAAAAGTGATAGAACTAGTTTTGACCATATATTTTGACGTTAATTTTCATACTTTCTGATTGATTGGTGTTCAAATGGATGAAATTAATTCCATATTTATTTTTAGGTATAGAGTATAGCAAAGTATAGAGATTAAGCTTAAATTGAAAATTTTGAAGAAGTATTGGAACAAAGATGAGACTTAAAGATTGGATGACGTAAAACAAGACGATTGTGCTTGAAGGAATTGCAATAAATCTAGTTCAACACTCGCAGAGTTGCAAAAGGGGGTCACATGACTTGGATAATGAGTGAAGTTATGGTTCATTTTGTTATATCGACAACATTGGGATTAAAGACAATTTTACGACTGATTTGAACTTTTATCAAAAGTTTCCACCCTTTGTGGCAATAGAATTTTATTAGGTCCTAATTTGTTACTGATACGCTTAGGTTAGGCTAGCTATATAAGTTTGTTTTGCTAGCAGACTCATGAGGTTGGTTTTTTTATGACTTGTGTTCTAGGGATGAGTATGGAATGCTGAAACCCATGAGCAACTAAAGACCTTCCTTTCTAGTTAAGTTTAGTCAAGGTTTGGTTCATGATTAAATTGTGAGAATTTCTTCTTAATATATTCTTTTCTCAATTATTTGAATGTTTTCTGTTTCTTTTTGAGATTTCGATTGATTAGAGCATTCAACGTCATGCTTTGATTGATTGAATATTGCCTTTGAATGGTCAAATTTGTTTTGTTTGACCAATTCAATAAAGAGGTAAACCGACACACTTAATAAATTAAATTGTTATAGTTGCATTGGTGAAAATATTCAACCCACTCAAAATAGTCAAGCTTGTGATTTGTTAGGTGGAATTGGTTGCTCTTCTACTTTTAATGTTATTTCCAATTTAAATCCTAAGAGTAGATTTAGGGTTGATTGTGAATAAGATTTAATTGGAGAACTTATTCCTCTTAGATTAATATTAAAGAAGAGTAGAATATTAGAGGTTTTTAATATTCATAACCAATTTACTTGAAAAGAGAATTTTCATCTTTTATATTTGAGGATCAATTTATCATAACCAGTACTACAATACCTTGGCTAGAATTTTGTCTCATTGATTTTTGTTAGCAATTGTTTCCTGCATCTATTTTGTCACTTGTTATTTGCAACAAACCCCCTCTTTTAGTTTATTTGTTTTAAATTTGGATTTAATAATTCGATCAGTCCCTGCAGAGTATGACCCTACTCATCGCTTTCTACATAAATTTGGTTTTCAAGAGTAAGAATTTATTTTTGTTGGATTCAAACACCATCAAATTTTGGCATAGTTGTTAAAAACTAATGTCATTATTTTATTTGAATTTTTATGACTCGTTCATCTCATGTAAGTCAATTGTAATTTGATTATGAGATAGAGAAGACAACTCACAAGCTAAGAAAAGAATTAAGACAATAAAAATCTATTTTGAGTTCATCTGATTTTGAATTGATAATTGATTTATCTGAATTTATTGCTGGACTAGAAACGATGGTAGGAGCGGAACTTGCCTTGAGAAACTTGGCTAATCTGAACGTCAACTAGCAACCCTTTTGCATAGAATTTCCTGACATTCAGGTAGCTTTTGAATTGAAGTCTAGTTTGATTCACTTACTACTAAATTTTTGTGGATTTACAGCGAGGATCCCCATAAACATTTGAAGGAATTACACATAGTTTTTTTAGTATGAAACCACAAGGAGTAATAGAAGAGCAAATCAAATTGTGTGCTTTTCCATTTCCTTTAATTGATAAAGCGAAAGATTGGTTGTCCTATCTTCCGTCGAGTTCAGTTGCAACTTGGGAAGAATTACAGTGCTAATTCCTTCAAAAAAAATTCTTGCACCTAAAGCTACTACAATTTAGAAAGAAATTTATGGAATAGTCTAATATAATGGAGAAACTCTATACGAATATTGGGAAAGGTTCAATTAGCTTTGTGCCAAATGTCCGCACCATCAAATATCATACCAACTCGTAATTCAATATTTTTTGTAAAGGTTTATTGTTATCTAATAGAAATTTGATTGATACAGCTAGTGGCGGAGCATTAGCAGATAAAATGCTAGCTCAAGTAATGGAATTAATTTCCAAGGTGGTTGCCAATACTCAGCAATTTGGCACCCAACAAAATCCTCCAACTAAAAAGGTGAATGAGGTAAGTGCAAATTCTCTTAAAAAAAGGCTTGATAATTTTACTTCGATGTTGCAGAAAATTATGGTTGGAAATTAAAGACAAGTAAAAGCTTGTGAGATATGTTTAAAATTCGAGCATCCTATAGATATGTGCTCAACTCTCCAGAAGGAAGAAAAAGCAAAATTTGTAGGAGGATTTCAAGGCCAGTACCACCAAAAGCATGATCCTCATGCTCCTGCATACAATCTTGGATGGAGAGATCATCCAAACTTCAGTTATGGGTAGAAATCCAACACCTTTCAACAACAGGGATTTTAACCGAGACAGTTAGCTCTACATCTCAACCCCTACCTAAGTCAAGTTTATCTCTCGACCAAATAGTTTATTCTTTGGCTACTAACATGCGACAATTTCAGCAGCAAACAAAATATAGCATAGTAAATTTGGAGAACCAGCTGAGCCAACTGGCTACAACTGTGGGAAAGTTGGAAGCCTAGAATTTCAGACATTTACCGTAACAACTAAAGTGAATCCTTAGAAAAATGTCAACGCTATCACACTAAAGAGCAGGAAAGAACTAAAAAATTTGGAAAAGGAAGCTTAAGAGTATGCCAAGAAGGAAAAAATAGAAAAAGAGGTAGAGTTGTCCCATGATGAAAAATTAGAACCATCGCAACTGAAACAACTCATGATCATTCCTCCCTCTTTCCCGAGTAGATCGGCAAAGTTGAAACAAGAGTAACAATAGAAAGAGATTCTTGATGTCTTTCAGAAGATAGAGGTAAGTATTCCCCTTCTTGATACTATTAAACAAGTTCCCAAGTATGCAAAATTCCTTAAGTAATTATGCATTACCAAAAGAAAGTTGATGGGAGATGAAAAATTCATATGGGAGAGAACGTCTCCGCTGTTCTTCAGAAAAAGTTACCCCCAAATTGCAAGGATCTAGGTATGTTTATAATACCTTGTAAGATAGGTGGTTTAAGAATCAAGAAAGCAATAGTTGATTTAGGAGCATCCATAATGTTATGCCTAGTTCAATCTATCATTCTTTAAATTTGGAACCTTTTAAAGAAACTGATGTTGTTATTCAGCTAGCTGATAGGTCCAATGCTTATCCCGAAGGAGTTTTGGAAGATGTGTTGGTGTAGGTTAATGAGCAAGTTTTTTCAGTAGATTTTTATGTTCTTGATATGAAAGAGGATCATTCATCTAAATCAGTTCCAATTCTATTAGGTATGCTATTCTTGAAAACATCAAGTAGTTGAAGGTATTTTAACTATGGAATTTGACGGAGTGTTGAAAAAATTCAATATATATGATGCCATTCGATATCCTTCTAATGATCATTCTGTTTTTGTATGTAACTGATTCTTTGACATAATAGATTTTTGAGCTAACCATATCAGATAACTTGAAGCTTGCAATCAGTAAAGTTTTTGATCCTAAGTAGCTAGAATATCTTGACAAGAAATTTGTCATGTTTGAGAAGTTGAAAAGATCAATTTTGGGCTAGAATCATTGAAAAATTTTAGGTATAATGTTTCCTATATTGATCTTCCATTATCTAACATCAAGCTTCTTCCATTTGTTTTGTAAGCACCAATTTTGGAATTAAAAAAGGTACCAACTCACTTGAAATATGCTTATTTGGGTGAAGGTGGAAAACTTCCGGTAATAATTTCCAGCAATTTGAGTAACTTAGAGGAGGAAAAGTTGATCTGGGTACTCAAAGATTACAAGGAAGCCATCAATTGAACAATACTTGATTTTAAAGGCATTAGCCCCTTTCACTTGTATGCATCATATTTTGTTGGAAAAGAGCTGTAAAACCAGCAAAGACGCTCAGTGATAACCCACCAATGATAGAAGTGGTGGAGGAAATTATTAAGTTACTTGATGCTGTTATAATTTTTTTAATTTTTGATAGCAAATGGGTAAATCCAGTACAAGTAGTTCGTAAAAAGACTAGTTTTACAGTCATTGAGAGCAACGATGGTGAGTTAGTTTCCATTCGCAAGAAAAATGGCTAAAGGATTTGTATTGATTTAAGGAAATTAAATGCTTGCATAAGAAATGATCATTTTCCTTTACCTTTTATTGACCAAATGTTAGAAAGATTGGTAGGATTTCTCATTATTGTTGCCTTGATGGTTTTTCAGGCTTTCATCAGCTTTTGGTAGCACCAGAAGATCAGGATAAAACTACTTTCACTTGTCCCTTTAGTACGTTCGCTTTCCATAGCATGCCTTTCAGCTTTACAATACTCCAACAACATTTTAGAGATGTATGGTTAGTATTTTTACAGATTATGTGGAAAACATTATTGAGGTCTTTATGGATGATTTCACTGCTTATGGTAATTCATTTAATGATTTTCTAGTAAATCTGACCAAAGTGTTAGAAAGGTGCATTGGAACTAATTTAGTGGTTAATTATGAAAAGTGTCACTTTATGGTAGATCAAGGTTTGATTCTAGGCCATATAGTATCTGTAATAACTTGATTATTTTTTCTAGTCAATAATAACTTGATTATTTTTAGATTACAGTAGATAGAAAAAACATTCAGAAGGAGTCCTATTGAAACAAAAATATATAGGCCTACTTGTGATCCATACTAGTTTTGTTAACTTAACATGATTATAAAGTAAAAGTGTTTTCTAATCTATGTTGATTGCTTCCATTGTAATTAATAAGTGTCACAATTTAGACTGTTAAACATTAATTGACATTATTATAAACATTCCTAATGTACAATTTAAATAAACAACACATCAACACATGAACATACCATTATTTTAAATCCAAGTGCCTAAATCCTTAAACCAAAATTAGCAAGCATAAGTAAATCCTACATGCTTAAAAGTCAATTCCGCTTTAATTCAAATCAATAATCATATACTAACTATAAAAATCTTAGTCATAAAATTGATATATAAATAATATAATTCTTACTTGTTTTCTTACCTTAAAGTTTTTCAATATATAATATTAGAAATATAGACCAGGGATTTGTAAAGTCTAACTGATGGCCAAGTAAAATCATCACTTGTCACAAAGTAGATTCCTATAAATGCAATACAAATTTCTTATGTTAGGGTTGATGCTTATAAATAAATTAGTATGAAAGGTAAGCAACAAAATATATACATATAATACCAT
>JANIHY010000004.1:15259233-15273557 GCA_027479065.1 Erythroxylum brevipes | reverse complement strand
TTTCATATGATTCATAATCGAAAGGATCTAAATATCCTTCTTTATGTAACTTTGTGATTCTTGTTTCATTAATATGAACTAACCTACAATGCCATAAATAAGAAGGATTTTAGTTACTTAATCTCCTTTTCTTGCTATTTATTTGAAGAATTGGTCTTTTAAGATCTAATTCATACAAACGATTTGTAAGCAGATCAGATCCATAACAAATGTCATCACTATAAAAAGAACAACTACGATTCTTAATATTGAAAACAAATCCATTCATGTCCAGACATGGAATAGAAATAATGTTTCTTGTGATGACAAGAACATAATAACAATTATTTAATTAAAGTACAAGAACAAAAGGTAAAGATAAACTATAAGTCCTAATAACAAATGCAGTAACTCTTACTCTGCTACCAACTCGTAAGTCCACTTCACCTTTTCTCAACACCCTACTGTCTGTCAATACCTACACATTGTTACTAATGTTAGAACCACATCCAGTATCTAATACCCAAGATTGTGATATAGAAGTAGAAAGATTGATTTCAATCATAAACAAACCTAAAGTTGAAGTTATGCTTAACTTCTTTTCCTCCAAGCTAGCAAGATAAGCTTTGCAGTTCCTCTTCCAATGTCCAGCTTCTCCATAATGGAAACATGTTCCTTTGACATTCTTCTTCTTGACACCATCTTCTGGCTTTTATACTTCAGCAGAAGTCTTTTGGTTCTTGTTCTTCTTTTTCTTCTTAAGGGTCTTAACCTTATGCTTGGAAGAAGAAGAGCCAAAAATAAGAACAGAACTGGAATCCTTTTTAAGGCATCCCTCAGCGGTTTTGAGCATATTGAGTAATTCAACCAATGATACTTCCTTTGTGTTCATGTGGAAGTTCATAATAAATTGAGAAAAACTCGGGGTAAGAGACTGGAGTACTAAATCAAAGGTCGACTTGAGGTCCAGGTCATATCCCAATTGACCTAATTTTTCAATGTAGCCAATCATCCGCAGAACATGAAGTTCCACTGATGATCTAGGAGCCATCCGACATTGAAACAAAGCTATCAAATTCTCAAACCTCTCCACCCTACTTTGTGCACCAAACAACTCTTGAAGGTGCAGGAACATTTCCCTTACATTCATATTTTCATGTCGCCTCTGAAGCTCGGGAGACATGCTGGTTAATATCACACATGTTACTTGCGCATTGTCATCTATATGTCTTTGATAATATACCCAATCCTCATTGGCAGCATCTTGAGAAGGTTCAGGTGGAAGCTCAGTGTCAAGAACGCACAATTTTTTTCTCTTTCCTTGAAACAATTTAAAGTTACGCAATTAGTTAGAAAAGTTTGGTCCAGTTAGTTTGTTTGCATCCAAGATGCCCCTCAGGGACGAGTTCGTACTCATTTTCAAAAACTGATTCGTCAAAAAATATAAATTAGTATATGTCGTAAAACCAAATAAATAAGGACTTTTAAAAACTTAGTTACTCCCTCTATTTAAACAAATTAATAGCCCTTACTATTAATTCGAGAAATTATCACATAATTTTCTAGTGGGCTAGGATCCCATTTTAATTTAATTGATCTTGAGTTTGCTCAACAAACCAATTAAATTAAAATTAGGTAGATAACATTTTATCAATCACATCCTATATGATTCCTTGATCCGTTAGGAGACAATTCTTTGTTAAAATATATCTAATAATATATCCCTAATCTTGCCTCTAAATAAATATGATCATGAGTTTTCTCATCCAAATCATATAAATTTAGTTAAGTAAAACCCATCATTATAAAACTAAACATGTTTGAATTAAAGCGGCCTTGAGTTTACTCAACAAGCCTACAATAAATAAAACTCTAGTTTAATCCTATAATAATGGAAGGCATTAATCATGTTCTAAACATGTACTTAATATTTTAATGAGGGATTTAAACTAAAAATAAAATCTCATTTGAAATAATATAATCTCATTATATTAATTTATTTGACATAATCTAATTATGAAAAATAAATCGAGATTTTTTAAATAATTTAATTAATCAACATTTGAAAAATTAAATTAAAAAAAAATAAAAGAGAACAAGGCCCACAGGCGAAGAGACACAGGCCTGTTGGTTAGCCAGGAGACTATCTCTTGGCCATCAGGCCCAAAGGCCAGGAGACGTGTCTCCTGGCCAGGAGACTTGCCTCCACACAACACGCGCCCCGTCTTCTCCATCCTTCCTCTGTAATTTAATTTTTATTTTTTTTGAAAAAGCCATAATAACATTTATTCTGCTGGTTCTACGTTCAGACTATATCAAGGCACTTTACCCTATTAGTATAATTATAACATACTTATAAATATACATAAAACTCTTGAGAGATAAGACTCTCTAGAGTGAGAAACCACCACCATCGAAGGTGGTGGTTCTCCAACCACCAGTGGCTACTGCTGCCTTCGGTAGTTCTGTTCTTCATCAAACATGAAGTACAATAAAGCTCATTAATCAAACATATAACAATATTCATTGAAGCATTGAGTTTGAATAAAAAGCAATGAATAAAAATGGGCACCGAAATGTAAACAGAAGGTTGATATAATGAACATAAAAACTTGAGTAAATTAACAGAAACCTTTGACTTTCATGCAACTATTTTCTATTAATTACTTAAAGCATACGTTATGCATTGAATATAAACAAGACTTGAGAAGACCAACGTTGGTTACGAATATTATTGATCAGTTACACAAATGAATAGACAACAAAAACGCATGCATGCATCTCTTCGTTTGGGTTCCAAGAAACATCACGCAAGTGGCGAAACAAGCGAAACAAAGATCAAATAAAAACTTTCCCAAAAATGTTGGAACCTCTTTCCAAATTTCTAGAAAACTGGAAAATGTCCAGATATAACCCAGTTCAAATAACCAAATTACACCTTTTATTACCCAAAACACTTTGGGCATAATAAAGAAATTTCCAGAATTGCCCATAAATATTTTATATCTCCAGAAAACCATGTAACCAAATTACATCTTTCCTAGAAAATTATTAAACACGTAAAACATGAACAATAAATAAGTGTACGTAGCAGAAACACTTATACATGCAGTAAACATATAGAACCACAGAAGCATTCCAAAACATATTTTTAGAACACCAACAAAAAACAGAACAGGTTCACCTCATAAATATGCAACTTTTTCATATTATACCAAATCAAAATTTAATCAAGTTTATGAATCAAAAATAAAACTGTTAAACCTAACTCTAATATCACTGTTGGAAAAAATACGCAAGATCAAATCTAAGTGCAACGGAATGAATTTAAAATTTTCCATAGGACCAACTTTAACAGAATTAAATTTAGAAACATAAAACAAGAAATAGACAAAGCTATACGAACCTGTTCTGATTTCTCGATACAATTTTTTGTTTCTCCGAAATTGTTAATTCCACGAGTCGTTCAATCATCCGACCTCTAACGGTATCCACAGATCTATTCAAAGAAAAACTCAAATCGTATTTGAGAGGAAAAATTGTAAGAAGTACTAGCTCCATTTTTCTACTTATTCCTTTTTTATGAAAAATCTTATTTTTCATATCCTTGGATTTTATTAAAATTACAACTAAATTCAAACTTTAATTATAATTATTAATTAATCCTTATAAGATCAAATATCACATATTGACCCTTAAAATTTTTAAAACTTCTCAATTAAGTGCAACTTAATTCAAATTTCACTTTCTCCTTTATAGACCTTTTTATGTGTGACCCATTAGGTTCCTAATATGTTGACAATGATTACAAATTATAATTCTAATTCATAATTAGAATCAGATAAATTAAAACTCTTTTTAATTTATCTTTAATTCCTTAATTAAACAATTTATAATCATGGATCGTAATTGACGTCTAGCAACATGTCATAACCACCCAAATATTAGGAATGTCAAAGTGGTTTGACTTAATCTGTCTATGTATGGTTATCTTGTATAAATAAATCATTTCATCATCTAATGTTCCAATTGAAATTAGAGTATGAAATTCGTGTCTACTCCAAATAATCCAATCATATTTGTTCTTGCTAATTAGTAAATGATTTGTAATTGATATTTGAAAACAACCTTTCCAAATTTTAATTTACTCTAGTCAGAGATTCCCAAAATCATTACTAATCAAGAACAGTAGAACATTCTTCCTAATTACTTTAGGATAACGAATTCTTTATTGATTCTCTCAACTATCTCCATGTAGTTCATACTATATCCAATAACTACCGAATTGTACTACTCTAAGAATAGAACATAAGTAGCATCAAAACATAGTAGTTCCTACATGAGATAACTTTGGTAATCTCAAGTCTAAGGATCAATTATACGACCATCATAATGAGAGAATAAGTTCACCTCTGTGAATGTGGGCTCTGACTAACCTAATAACTTAAGCCTAAAGAACCCCCTTAAGTGGAGCATGAATTAGATATTCTGATTGGGTAACTTAAAATGACATGGAAGCTAACTCAAAAATGGGTCTCCTATCCTAACTAGTCGTGGGCCAAGTAAACCTAGATTTTGTAGGAATTTAAAGAAAAAAATAAGTAACACCTTTCATATATAATTTAATTTAGAATGTAAAAGCTTAAACTACCATAATAAGTTGCCAGCTATTAAGGATTTTCTATGCCTTAAAAAGAACCATTTTGTTGGTCTTGTGGAAATTAAAATAAAAAAGGAGAGTATCAAAAAATGCCTTTGGTTTCTTAATAAGGGTTAGATTATTCTAAGTAATCATAATTACCACTTCGATGGTTAAGTCATTGTCACTTTTGATCCCCTCATATATTTACTTAAATAGTTGGTTATATACTGATCATCTAATTCATTACGAGCTCAGCAAAATATATGACCAAATTACTATCACCATTACAACTGTATATGCTTTTAACTTGGAATTTCAAAGGTACACTTTATATAGGGGCTTAAGGAACCTAGGAGTTGACATCTTCACCCCATATGCCTTCATTATAGATTTCAATTATGTATTGTCTTCTAGAGAAGTGATAGGATATAATAGATTCTTCAAATTAAAATCCAATGAATTGCAAACACTTACAAAAGACTTAGGATTGATTGATATAAAGCACACTAACAATATCTATACATGGTTTAAACAGAAAACTACTAATTGGTTTATGAAGAAGAAATTAGATTGCTACCTAGTGAATTCTTCTTGGTTCCCTTAGTGCTATACATGTTTTAGAAACTTCCTCGCCTTTATTTGCTCCTTTATTCTCATTTTACAAGATTACAGTACTAACAAAAGGAATTCAACTTTTTGGTCCTTTAACCCTCTCCTCAGTAATCTAGGAATCAGAGATGTTGTTTTGAGGGGTCTTGTAGTTCCGCAAAAAGGCTCATAGGTATATAAATGTTCATAAATTCTAAAAGCTATCAAAGCAGAGATGATAAAATTGCAAAAAGGATGTACTGATCCAATGCAAGCTATTAAAACTAAGTCTTTAGACTCACTTATTAGTTATGAGTAGAAGTTTACACTCGACCTTTGGGACTTAAAACTTAGATAAAAATAATCAAAGTTACTATACATAGAAAAAAAAAACCCTTATATTCCTTGCTAAGGCAAAAATCAAGAATGTTATGACTAAAGGAAGGGTACAAAAATACCAAATTTTATTACAAGTATATACAATATAGAAGGAACAAAAACAAGATCATCATTCTTTAAGATAGTAAGGAAAGAAGAGCTCAGAATCCAAAAGAATTGAAGGTCATAGCCTATGATCATTTCATGAAACTACTAGGTACTTGTACCTCTACTTCTTCCTTTATTAATGAGATTAAGAGCAACCTTGAGGGCTCTATAACTAAACATGCTCGCTCCGACTTGTTAAAAGATGTTACAGGTGAGGAAAATAGGATCACCTTGTTCTCCTTCCATCCTATTAAATCACCTAATGGTGTCAATGCCATATTCTTATATTAAACATAGGATATGATAGGAGGTTTGATAACTAGAGCTATTCAGGAAATCTTCTAGAGTGGCAAACTATTACTAGAGATGAATGAAACATATATATGCCTAGCCCTCAAAGTCACCAATGCTAAAACCTTAAATGATTATTGCCTCATAACTTATTGTAATGTAATTTATAATGTTATCTAAAAAATGATAACAAATAGTCTAAAGGAGCAACTAAAAGAGAAAATCAACCCTACACAAAGTGTTTGGACCCATGAAAGAAAAATCGGTGACAATATACTCTTATCATAGGAGCTATTAAGAAGCTATAATGATAACACAACCATTAAGATATATGTATTCAAACTAGATTTGGCTAAAGCATTTGATTCCCTCAGCTGGTGTTTTATCCTTGATACATTACATGCTATGAGGTTTCCTAATCTGTTTGTTTCATAGATACAAATATGCATCACTTCAGTATCCTATTCAATCATAATCACTGGTAAACCAACAAAGATATTTAAGGCCACTCGAGACTTAAGAAAAGGGGATCCTTTGACCATATTTTGTTTCTAATTAGCACAAAAATTTTCACCAAGATGACAAGCATAAGAATTTTAAAGGATTCAAGATTTATGTACCACTATAGATGCTCTGAATAAACGATCTTTAAACTTGCTTTTGTAGATGATCTTATCCTCTTATGTCATGCTTCTCCAACATCCATTAACCTCCTCATCTCCACTTTAGGATCTTTCAAGAAGCTATTGGGATGAGATACAATCCAAATAAGAGCTTATTCATCATCTCATTTGGTGCTGATCCCATAATATAAAATTTGGCTAGTTCCTTAGGTATCATCTTGGCCTCTGTTTCCTTTAAGTAATTAGGTTTACCAATTATTAAGAAGTAGCTATCATCTTTGGATTGTCTACCTTTTTTGGACTCTATAAATAGGAAAATCAATAATTGGTGTAATATATTCCTAAGCTATGGAGAAAGGTACAATTAGTGATTTATATTCTAAGCAAGTTGGGTACTTACTGATGCTTGCACATAACCCTTCCTAAAGGAATAATAAAAGACATTGACAAGAAGCTAAGGGATTTTTTATGTAGTGGCACCAATAAATACAAGAAATTCCTAAAGTAAAATGGTCCTAAATATGCCTAACTAAACAATAGAGGGGATTTGGTATCACATTTGTAAATATCATGAGTAAAGCTCTACTATCTCAAAAGCTGGAAATTTTTTAGGAGAAACTATAGGCCAAATGGACTCACTTATAACACATTAAAGAGGACATCTGGTGGACATCAATCACTTCCAAGATGTCTTGGAATCTACAACAAATTCTACATACGAAGGATTGAAAGCAACCTTTAATCAGGCATAGGATTGGCAATGGATAAGAAACTTCATTTTGGTTTGATCAATGGTATGAATTAGGTCCATTATACAAGTAAAGGAGATTTAACTCTATAGGAAATCTTGTACCTCTAAGGACTAAATTCTATTAGTTGATCAATGGAAACAATTAGATCTAGCAATTTCATTCCACTAAAGGAATAAGTGAAATTCTCAATTTCAAGTTTGGATACTTATTAGAAACTTCCTTACCAAACATCATCCAATGGTGAGATGGTAAGTCCAAAAGCTTCACATTGCATTTTTGCAGGAGACAGCTACTTGATGCCCTCAACCCTTCAACCAAGGCTTGACACAACCTGGTTTAGGATACAAGCATATCCCCTACACACTCATTCAATCTATTGCTAGATAAATGGGGCAGATTGGAAATCAACACTAGCTGTGAAATCTGTCTGTAGGATAGTGAGAGTTTTAACCACATATTCTTTGGAAGCGGGTTCTCAGCTTGGATATAGGGTAATTTGCTCTCACATTTTGGTACACATTGCAACAAAACTGATTAGCTTGAGACGTTCAATGGGCTGTACACATTATGCTTAGGAATAATAAATTACACGGTGCACCTCTAGTGGACAAGGAGCTTATATATCAGAAGAAAAGGTAAGAAGAAAGAATGAGACCATCTACTATTTGTGGGTTATTTTCTCAAAAGAATAAGATAACGAACAATAGGAAATTAATTCTGTAATAAACCGACCTCGTAACTAGTTTAAACCGTCAACTACTTGAAATAAACAAAATTCAAATCATAACATTTTTCATTACTCAGATAACAAATATCTAAAGTTAAATTCAAGAGCCACCACTTAAAGGCTTTCTGTCCGCTCGTGATATAGTTCGGGCGTTACAAGTTTGTTTCCTAATCGAAATAATTAAAATTACAGTTGCAAAAACAAGAGCATGTCCTAAAAGCAGCTGATCATCAGATCAATCCGCCATTGTAAGGAACTCCTGTTTGAGGTAGCCAACTATCCCCCATCAAGAATGTTGACACAGTAAAATTAACGGCGTCGGTAGCATTAATTACGTGGTAACCAGGCCAAGTAACTCTATTGGTAGTATTTGATCCCGGTCCAGAGTTATTATACTCGGCATAGTATAACGTGCTCAATGCAAAAGTGTCATTCCACACATGCCATCCAGCTGGGTTTATCAAACTATCCATGAATGTTTGCATGTAGACAGTTCTTGAATACATCTTCCATGGCCTTCCAAGATAAGTCTGGACCGTGAAATTGCTTGAAGCCAAATCTGAAGCAGCAGTAATTGTACAATTATGTATAGAAGTGCCAGTGTTTTGGTTCAGATCAGTTCGACCTTGTGCAGTAATAGCATTGAACTGTCCTTTTATAGGTTGACGAGGATGCAAGTTGCAGTTCTGAAGAACAACAGCAGCATTTCCGAATATGAAATCCACCGTCCCATATATGTTACATTCTCTATAGAATTGTCTAAGGGAATGTGCATATAAGGTGTCCTGATACCCCTCCATACTACAAAGATAAAATGTGGATAAATCAGCTCCATTCCTGACCGCAACAGCCTGATTTTTTATTGCTCCGGCCGTGTTACGAAATGTTATGCCTACTGCAATAAAGTTAGATGCCACCACAGCTACAAAATTGACCATATCGTTTGATTAAAATTAATTCTATACTTAACAAGAAAATATTTATCCATAAATTCGGAAATAAATTCAGAAGACAAGGATTGTCTCCTTTTATTATTTAAAAACTGGCTTGGATTATTTTTAGACTTACAGAACGTTGCCGAGCTGAAAGTAGTCCAATTATCGGCAACACTATGGTTCCCTGTGATCACGGTCTGATTGATTCCATCTCCAATCATCATAAGATATGTCTTGTTGCTTGGAATGGATACGTACTCCTCATAAACACCAGCTGCTATATAAATCAAGAAGTAGCCATTGGTACCATTTGAGTTCGTTGGAGCAGCAGTAACAGCGTCATTGATAGTGGTATAGTTCCCACTTCCGTCCTGACTCACCACAAGGATATCACATACCGATACCTCATCTTCGGTTGTCTGTAGAAGGTTTCTCCGACTGAATGATTCGTAAATTTTTCGTGTTCTGCTAGACATGTGTAGTTGCATTTTCCCATGTCTAGATACACGTTGCCGACCTGTTGGCTGCCATGTCAAAATTCGCTTGGGAACCCAAGCTTTCGTAAACAAAGCCAGAGATACGCTGGAAAGTTTTGTGTCATTAGTCAAAGGGACTGAGAGTTCATTATAAACTCTCCAAGCAGAAGCAGTAGTTTGTAGGCCATCTCCACAGGTTTGTAGGTTGGTTATAACGGCGCTAAGCAATGTTTGCACACGATCGGCGTGGAAAGGACTTAACGTTGTGTTCGTAGCATTGACTGTTTCGAAGGAACTCAACAAGAATTCAGTATTTAAGCTTGCTAGCAATAGGCAATCCTCCAGAGCACGAACAGCGGCCGTAGACAAAACGGACGGACCACGGAGGTATCTGTGTATTAAATTCAAGAATTTAACTGATAGGGACAGAGATTTTTGAATTGAAAACCGACCGTAGTCATATATATTGGAAGTATTATTGGGGAGAACAGAAATGCAATAGGGAGGGTCTGGAAAGGACTTGCAGAGGATTTCTGGGGACACAGGTTTATGAGGTGCCGAATCACCTGCTAAACATTGAGTGCTTAAGGAGGTAAGGACTAGGACTAGGACTAGGACTAGGAGATATGGTATTGTTATCAGAAATAACTTAGAACCCATTGTATGCAGCTCGCTGGATACAAGAGAAAGAGTTAGCTGGCTAACATAAGTGGGTTTTGGTTCATTTTTGTAAGAGAAGAGTGATATACTTCCGATGGCTGATGGTGTTACTTGCGCTTAAAAGAGAAATATGAGATGCAATTTTATTTTATTTTATTGAAGTCAATGAAGTAGTTCCTCTAATAAAACCTCTTAACGATGTTTTGATCTTTTAAACCTTTTTCTAACTGAAGCACTCTTCGCGGTTTAATTGCAGGGATTTATGTAGCCATGTCATGTGTTTGTAGACAAGTTGAACAATCAAAACTATGCTAATTAAATAATGCCAGATCAGATAGTATCAGTATTGATTTATAACTTATAATTATAAAAATATCATCGTAACATCTAATACTTGAGGATCTAGAGACTAGATTAGGAATTTCTGGAGATGCATTAAAGTATAATTAAAGATATCCTTTCAAAACGTTGTGCGTTTTTCTGCTAAGATCCTGAACCGAGGACTTAGCTTAACGTGCATGTGCAATTAAATTGTTTTAAAGTTCTACTAAGATCCTGAACCGGGGGCTTAGCTTAACGTGCATGTGCAATTAATTTTTTTTAAAGATCGAACCAGTTGGGCTCATTTCAAGAACTTCTTTGCAATATTATTTCTTTATGAATTGCGTATATAATAGGACACCTGCAACTGCGAGATAGTCTATCAAATGAACTTCCTTTTATCTTTCTCCTCAGGCACAAACTAATCATATTGGTTTACCCGGAATAACCAAGATGAATGGGAGCATCTACCACCACAAGAAAATTTGGTTTCAACAACTATTAATGGCTGTTAAAAGTAAGAAAATGGTCATTAAAAGTTATACCGACCAAAATCGGGTTAGTCACAAGTAGTCACTATAGAGTTGTTACTAAAAGTGTTCAGTGACGACTTTTAAAAATGTATTATTAACAACTATTTAAAATTGGTCACTAAAGGTAGAATTATTAGCTACCAAATTTATACTTACTAATGTAAAATTTCATGGTCGATGTAATGTTAGAATGGTTGCCATAATTATGTATACTGCGACCAAATTATTTTTGTTGCTAAAAAATAATTTTATAGCAACCAAGTTAATGGTTACTATAGTTATTCATACTGCGACCAAATTATTTTTGTTGGTAAAAAATAATCTTATAGCAACCAAGTCAATGGTTACTATAGTTATTCATACTGCGACCAAATTATTTTTGTTGGTAAAAAATAATCATATAGTAACCAAGTCATTGGTTGCAGTTATTTTTATCTAATTGCAACAAATAGTGTATCAAATTTCTTTTAGTAACCATGTTGTGACAACATGATGTTGTTGCTAAAATTTTACTTTTAGCAACCAAATAATTTGTTGCTAAAGTTTTAATATCGTCACAAATTGTATTATATTTACTATAATTTAGCAACAAAAAATTAATTGTTGGTCATTAGAGTGTATGTATTAGCCACCAAAACTTGATCGTAAAAATAATTTGGATGGTTCCTAATGTATACCTGACAGTAACCAAAATTGATTGCAAAAATAATTCAAATTGGTCGATAAAATTTATGCAATAGAAACCAAATAAATACGTGGTTGGAGAAAATTATTTCAATTGGTTATTAACAACAAATTTGAAGTAGTTCCTGTTTTAACACTTCAATACCTCTAACTATATATACATGATCGTATTCATTAAAACCATAAATTTTCAAAAGAAAATATAAACCAATTTATCTAAATACTCAACGAAAAAATAATTCTATGAACATGACTTAATCTCCTGTGTCAAAATTCTCTATATACATATTTAAATGTAGGAACAAGTTCTAAAATGAAAATCAGATATCAAGAAATATCTTCTAAGGAAAAAAAAAGTAGTCCCAACTCATAGTATCTCTATCACATCCAAAGTCGTGTAGCTGCAAAACAAATTACTAAAGTTAACATAAATGTTGCAAAGTTCATGTTTTGTATTAAGAATAATATTGTTGACATGTAATAATAGGAAAAAAGGAATTAAAGGAATTTTTTTTTACTTTGCCTGAATAAAAATAAATCAAATAGAATAACTACAAGATCCCAAAAATATGCAAGATCCCAAAAATATGCAAGAGATCAAACCTAGAAAAGTATGTAGGATATAATCACCACAGAATCCAATTATAAGTCTGAATACACAGAATCAATTAAGTAATACAGCAAATGCTTCAAGTCGTGAAGAAGGGACTGTTAAAAATTGGAATTTCAACATTTTTATATCAACTATAGAGCAATAAAATATAGTCCACAAATGGATGCCCAATAATTTACCTTTAATTCATGGAATACGTTCCGTATTTTGATCGAGCTGTCTTGATTGACAGTGTATATGTCAACAAATCCACGCAAAACCAGATCAGGATTCACATGCCAGAGGTAAAGGATCATGTTGCTTCTAGTAGTATTATGGATTAATGAAGGGAAAACTGTTGAACACACTTCATTTTGAAGAAGATTATATGCAGTCTGCAAAGTAAAGAGCGAAGTTTATCACCCAAAAGTCATATAGCATAAAAAAAAACAATTAACGAATTCCCTAATCATAAAAGAAATCAACAAGTACATTAACATGAGATATCCCAAGAAGCAAGATATGTGGACAATGTCTAAGAGGATAGTCCAGCATGGAATGCATAGAATTAGCATAATCCCTCTTAGCCAGGTGACAAAGCACATCTAAAAGATCGAGGCACATCTAGGGATTATACGGATGTCATGCTTGAAGCTTATGCCCATGAAGTGCATCAATATATGTAACATCCCATCTTCGATGGGAAGGGTATTTTAGTAAATTGGGACGGGTTAGGAGTATTGAATTATATCTCGGCATGAACATATGTCATGCAGCCTCTATAAATGGTGAGTTTTGCACATGCACATAGTCATACATGCATTCATGACATTTCCCGGCATAAGTGTCTAATTGTGATCTTTTGTGAAATTGGTGTGATAATGGTATTTGAAAAATTATTCGGAGTGCGCCATTGTGTGTTTTACATTTTTAGGGATTTATGAAAATTTTTCTGGAATTTTTCGGGGTACTGGCCCGGACCGGAAAAATTCCAACTGTCTGACTGAGTGGATTCTTTTGTACTGAACAGGACTGCCAAATGGCAAGAGATAATTGGGTATATGATTTTAGGAATTATTTTATTAAAGAGTCATTAGCATATGATGGCTTAAAGCTTAATTGGGATACATGTTCTTAATTAAAGAGGATTACTTAACTAATTGATTTTTATCCATTAGGGACAAGTGTCCCTTTCATGATGAGTTTTGTCTTTTATTCCTACTCATCTACGACTTTCATCCATGATTTTTCCTTGGTTTATTAAACAAATAACTCATCTTGGAAAGCTAACTCTCCTCTCACCCGAAAATTGGCTCTCCTCCTTTGGTGGTTTTCTTCTCCTTCGAAGTTCCTTCTTTCCATCCCTTACAAGAAGGCTCTTCCATGTTTCTTGCTTGCCTCTCCTTATTCTCTACCAAGACCAAGCTCTAGTCTTGAGTTGATGAAGATCTTTGTGATGCTTGTAATAGCCGTTGGTGTGGATGGAAAGAAAAGATGGTGTGAACTTGAGTGATTTGAAGATTTAAGAGTTTATAACTTGTTAAAGGTGAGTATTAATGTTTGTATTCTTTCTTTAGTAGTTAGAAGCATGCATGGGAAGTACTTGTGTATTTACTTGATCATTATAGTAGTAGGTTTGAATGGGTTTAAATATATGCTTATGTATGGATGAATGAATGAATATGGTTCCATTGATTTGGCTTGGTTTTGACTTGCTTTTTGGAAGTATAGATGCATGGAAAATTAAGGAAAGTTACTTGTGTATGGGCTGCCAAATCTTGTTTAATCATGTAAGTAAATGTTGTAATGAGTTTGTGGTGGAATTAGAGGTGTAAATGAATGCTTAGTGATGTGTTATTGGTGTTGGAAGTGATGGGAGTTAAGTTAATGTGGAAAGCTGGAAAATGAATCCTTGACCTATTGGAATGTTTTGATCATAACTAATTGTATAGGTGAGAAAATGAGGTGAGGTTTGTGCCCAAGTAAACTTTGGGATGTTGGCTTCAATTTAGTGTGAAATAGGTGTTGTTAAATT
>JANIHY010000004.1:15205003-15232254 GCA_027479065.1 Erythroxylum brevipes | reverse complement strand
TATAAATAATTTTTATTACAAAATAAAATACGGTTAAAATTAATATTTTTTTTATTTTTATGTTGTTAAACAGTTTACTGTATAAAGCTCTTTCAAAAAATTATTTTTTAATTGACAGTCAAACAGTCAACTAACTTCTTAAAAAAATTCTTTTAAAAAAAGCTTTACTAATAAAAACTCTGCTAATATAAGCTCATCCAAAAAGGTACTAAATAGATATTGCAACACTTTTAACTCTTTATAAGGTAACAAATAGATTTTTTTAGGCAACAATTTGTAATAATAAAAGCCACAATTTATTCTTTCGTTGCCAATATTATTTAACATAAAATCAAGCTCTTCTTATTATGTACTTAACATCTATATCAAGATTAAAAGAAATATATCTTGATATTAATGTATGTCTTAATTATGTACGTGTTATCAAAGATAAATTAACGATAAAAAATGACATTTATATATAATATATAGTCCATAAAGACTTGTAAAATTCAAAATATGAAAGCAAAAAATTACTAGCTAAAATATCCATTTATAATATCATCCACTATTTCATATGGAATATAAGTGAATTAATCTCAATAATAAACAAAACCAATATGTATGGGCGATCCAAAATTCTTTACCAAGTACCTCTTTGTCCACTCCTAATTATCACCATCCTACATAAAAAGAAAGAAACAAACAAGAAGTATATTAGAATTATAAAACTACTATGCTCACAAATAAGTTGATATATGTTAAAAATGAAATACTAACTACTTTATTGTGACGTCAATTTAACCAAGATAAATAATATAGTCCAAAAACTAACAACACAATGATTTAGTTATATTTATAAACAAATTCAGAAAGCATGAATGTAAGCAACTATTCTCAACAAAAAAATAACAAGATGATGTACGAAAAGATTGAATTAAGGAAATTTGTTACCTAATATTCTTCATGTTGATATGTATAGTTTGAAGGAATAGAAGATTCCTTTCTTGACTGACTAGGTGTAATCAATTTACAAAGCATGTCTATGTCAGTGGTGTTAGGCTGCCCAAGGTGAGATTGAATGAGGGAGAACATTTGTTTCATCGTTTCTTCTCTATCAACTTTATCTTGTTCTAGTTTCCTTTTCATTTCCAAGCGTTCAACTTTCTCTTGTTCTAATTCCTTTCTCATTCTCTCCTTTTCAACTTCTACTTTTTGGTTCATCTCTTCTTCTAATACATTCTTGATGGACTGCAAATACTCACTAGGAAATTTGTACAAGGCTTTACTCACCATATTTTTTTCTTCTTTCATGATAGATGCTTTCACACCCCTTCCAAAAAGTTTATTATGGTGAGGCCTTGTCACCCTCAAATCAACTACAACTTTATCAAGCTTTTCATTGTCATTTTCCTTTAGCACTTCTTCAATGCGAGCCTACAAAAGAAAATTTGCAGTCATAGTAATAAATGCAAGAACCATATATGATTACAAAAAAACATAGTATAATTTCAATTATACTAAAAGTTACTCATTTTGACAAGAAGAGCAAATCAACAATATAAAAAAATAAAATGGAATTATAAACACAAGAAATAAGTAATAAATTTGGGCATCTCAACAAAAGTAGAAACAATATAGAAAATTCTTACAAAACTAGCATTACTCATAATTTTCTCCCTTATAGCTTCAGTAGATTGCTTGTACACTTTTCCAAGCTTCCTTTTATAAGTTGCAATGTACTTTTCAGCATTAGAGAGTGGAGTTTTATCTTCTCTTTCATTTTTCTATCCACAAAAACAATTGTTAATTACAATTTAGAAATAACTTAGAAAATTAAAACAATTTCTTATTAGATTATTACTCATAGGAGAACTTACCAACTTAGCATAAATACTTGCAAAGCTCTTAGGACCAATTGTGTGCATTTCAGTTTGTTGTTTTCTATTTTGAATATTTTCTTCAGCAATTTTCTACACATTAAATCATTATATTAGTTAGATATCATGTAACTAATTTGTAAAAAGTAATAATAATTATTATACCTTCACATATGGGTGGTTCCAATAAGAAATGAGATCCTCAAAGACTTCTTTGCTTATATAGTTAGGACAATTGACCATTCTTTCTGCATCTGTCATATATTGTTTAAAATGCTTTTGCTTCACTCTACACTTGAAAATTCTCCATGCATCTCCAATATTTTTCAAAGTCCATTCTTTACCTTCTAATGGTAGAATATATCTCTTCTACAATTTAATAAATACTCATTTAAATGTCATAAATTCAAAATTGAAAGGAATATTAAGATAATGATTTCTTACATTAACATTTTCCCAAATAGGTTCTTTGGGAATTTGTCGCCAATTAATATATTTTAGAGGTGCAAGATTTTGTTTATGCGCTACAGTACCCAAGAAAAGTGTGAATTCATTCAACGTCCTCTCATCTGGACCAATCGCTTGATTAAGAGCATTGAAAAAAATTGGTTTGCATTGTTCCATGGATCTTGCATGAACATTCTTAAGCAAAGATGGACCTCTCCCCTTCTTCTTCACAAATTCTATATTTAAAATAATTATTAACTTTAGTATATAAAAGAGAATTTTTTTTAAAATAGTAAAATGTATGATTACCTTTGCATTGGGTAGTAGCAATTTCTGCCATATCCATTCTTATATCATACCCATTTCCTTCTACTACATCTTCATGTTGTTCAGATTGTCGTTCCATCATTTCAGTTAATAATTCTTTCCACCTTAGAAAAGTAGAATCTTCTTCAACAATCACTTTCCCTACTTCAACTTCTACTACATTTGCGTGTATTTCATCCCCTCCATTTGCTTGTTCCATTTGTGGTTGTTCCTCAACAAGTTTCTTTTGTTCTTCCACCTTAAAAAGTCCATAATACTACCTGAAGGACATAAAGGTTGCGGTCTACCATTCTTGTTACATGATTGGTCCTTTCCTTTCTATTAAAATTTGTCACAATGAAAACTAGTAGAAAGAAAAATAAATTTAACAGTAGGATAATCATATATATATGAAAATTATATGCAAAGAAAATTTAACAGTAGAATAATCACATATATATTACTAAAGCAAATGAGAAAACATGTACCTTTTCTTTAATAAATTGCATTGCTCTTCACTATTTTCCAAATGCTCTTCCTCTCTATGTGACAGATCAGATGAATCTTGTAGTTTATAAGCACGAGTCTTCTTTTGTTGCTTTCTTACAAAATTAGTCATAGACGCTGGTGCAAAAAATTTGATTGCACATATTTGTTTCTTCCCTTTTTTCATTGTAAAGGCCTATAATAATAAAGAATATTGTTGTTACAACCATATAAATAATTAGATTAGTAAAGTTTATATTTAAACATATAGTAACAAAAAATGTTTTTTAATAGAGAAAGACAAATAAATATGGGCCTTCTATAAAAGATTATTGATCAATATCCATCCAATCCCAATTAGTGTCATCAAAGTTTATATCATCTTAATCATCATCATTTTTTGTTTCTATATTTAAGATATTTGAAGGTATGTTCACAGTGTCTACAAGTAAATCTCCTCTAGACCAATTAGGGTCTATGTCACCATTATTTCGAAAGAAATCACTGACATAGTTATTTGGTTATCCCCAATATGTCTCTTCAACATTTTTATTATCATCTAAAGGTACATCAAACTAATACTTAGGTACCTTCTTCTTCACATAATGACAATCTTCCTCAAAAAAATCAACTACATAAAATACTTGATGAACTTGGCTTCCCAATATAAAAGGATCATCCATATAACATAAAATTTTGAAGTTTACTCGAGTACACCCATAATCGTCTTTCTCCTCTTGATACCAACAACATTTAAACAACATTACACTAAACTACCCCCAATAATCCACTTCAATAATTTCCTCCATTGGTCCATAATATGTCACATTTCCAAGTGTTGGATTTTAATCTTTAGAACTTGCAAAACTCGGAGTTAATGCTGTTAAATAAACTCCACTATTTTGATTTTTAAACCTCGCATCCCATTTTTAGTCATAAACTTGTATCCATTAATAACATAACCTGAATATTTCTTTGCCACATTTTTAGGTCCTTTGGACAACCAACGAATACGACTTAGGTTATCATTACAAGATATCACCCTATCTTGAAACCATTGAGGAAACTCATTAGAATGATCTTGTGCCCTTGCCCATCGACTTCTTTTAGTGCTTGTCTCTTTCAATTTTTAATGCTCCCTAAAAAGAATGACACACGTTTATTAATATGATGGCAATAAAAAAGGATCTTAAGATGGATTAATAATGTATGTGTAGCTTACCTAATGTACTTTTCATCATCTTTGTCATTTGAATTAAATCAAATGTATCGATGAGCTTGACGTAATGTGTTTAAGGCTAAACTTACAACTTTGCCTTTCCTTCACCCTTTCCCTCCAATAGGACACCCAACTTTTGGAAAAAATGAAGAAGATACGTTAAAAAGATTTGTATTGTCATTGTGGTCCATATGCCTATTATATTTTTTCTCACCTAAGTATCCTTCAACAATAGACCCTTTTGGTTGACTTTTGTTAAAAACAAGTCTTTTTAACCTACTCAAATACCTCTCATCAAAGTACATAGAGTGGCAATGCACTGGTCCAATATATATGAATTGCTTTGGTAAATGAATAGGTAAATGAACCATGATGTCAAAGAAACAAGATAGAAATATTGTTTCAGGGTGACATAGTACTTCCACAATTTCCTTCTTCAGATGCTCAAGATCCACTAGCTTAATTACTTTACTTTATACACCTTTTAAAATAGCTCTTAATCTACTCAAAACAACTGCAACTTTTTTGGTAGTGTTTTCCTTACAACAAATTGGAGTAACTGTTGCATAATAATGTTAGAATCACGACTATTGTATCCTGATATTTTTTTCTTACTAACATCAACACATCGTGCAATATTTAATGCACAACCTTGTGGTAGTTTTACATTCTTCAAAACTGAACAAAAGTTTTCTTATATGTATACACTTATCACAGGGTATACATATAACACGTATATGGAAATCATCAGTGTATACATATAACATGCATATGGAAATCGTCAATTTCTTGAAATCAAACATCCTATCTAAGACAAGACAAAGCAGCAGATGGTTTTTTTGCATGTATAATAATTGATTATGACACAATTAATATGTACAACGCATATATATGTGAATGATGTGTTATCCAAGCAGAGAAGACACACGTGCATGATGTTCAAAGAAGATAACAAGTACAATGAACCTGAATGACATTATCCAAGCAGGGCAACACCATAGAGGAGAAACGAAGAACCAACATAAACTTGAAGGAGCGGATGGAAGGTGAAAATGAAAAGCATCATATGAAGAGCGTTGTATGAAGAATCAACGCATATGAAAACAACATCGTATGAAGAACCAATGCAGATGTGAAGGAGCAGATGGAAGCTACACCTCAAAGCATCTTATGAAGAGTGGATGGAAGTTTAAAAGTCTTAGCGCGATGGTATTATTTTAGATGAAAATGAAAAGTCTAATGGAACCTTTGTATATTGTAATACATAGTACTAATCCTATTATGTACCCAGGATCATACATGAAAGGGTAAAAATGAAAAAAAATGTGAAATACCTGATTTCAGCTCCATTATGAGTTTTGAAGCAATTTTTGATGCCGAAACGAGCTCTGATCCTTCGAGGACAGTTGAGGAAGTTGTTCATCGACACTCGGTTTAGGCCTTTCTATAGTTTCCTTAATAAGCAAGCTCTCTTAACGGGTCAGAGAACTATATGCTTATGATTGATATGAGTAATTGTAGGAGACTTCAACCTTTATATAGCTTCTATATCGGGCTTTCTCATCACAAGGCCGATGTGGACTAAGTCTACACTAAAAGGGATCTATTTTATACCCAGACTTCTACCCATTAATCTAGATCATTTATTGGGTCATTTTATTACCTTTATTTGGATCAAATTACTTAACTTAACCGATAATTTATTAAAAACCAAAACTACAATTAATAGTTGTCCACTTAATAGGAAAAAGACAAAATTGTCTTTAAGGACAAAAATGTCTAACATTCTCCCCCTTGGACAATTATTAATTGCAATTTTTATCCAGTTTAAAATAGTTTAAAAATTCGATTAGGTAATGCTGCTGTATTGGTACAAAATTAAAAAAAAAATAATCCAAAGATAATGAAAGTCCTACATTCCATCCTGCAAGGTTTTCGATACCAAAAAATATCAAAATATGTATTATTTGTGGCGCAGGTCCAATATAATCACGAATATCTAATACCTCACTAACATGAATGGAAAAATGCAATGTGGCAAACTAAGATGATACCTGTATAATCTAAAATGTATCATCTTTGTTTGTAGGTCTCAATTTCTCTAATTTTATGCTAAACTGCAGTAGAGAAATTATGTTTTCTCTCACCGAATGCTAAACAGCATTAGAGAAAACCTTTATACTCTCCAACTGAATGCTAAACTGTATTAGAGAACCTTTATGGGATTAAAACCTTATATCCCTCTATGTCATATAAAACTTTAAGGATATCCATATAAACTTTATATGTTAAATGACATAGACTCAAGGTCAATCTTTATATATGCCTTATGACCTTTCAAATGCTTAAGATCAACACAAACCTTAAGGCTTCCATATGTATTATGACTATATAAAAAAGTAGTCATTACTGAGGATAAAGGAAAATGATTATCTTTATTAATTAATAACCATAATGTCATAATATATCAAAATATACAAAATGTTAAGGAGCAAGTATAATGATCCCTAAATACTACTATCTATGGACTTCAACACACCTATACTGGATATGTGTCTAACAAAAACTAATAGGCGAAGTCCTTTGGTCAAAGGATCAGTTAACATCTTCTCAGTCTTGATGTGCTCCACTTTAACGTCACCCTTTTGAATTAACTCCTTTATGGTCAAATATTTGACCTTCAAATGCTTAGACCCTGTGATATTCTTGTTGTTATTACTGAAAAACACTGTAACAAGATTATCACAATACAATCGAATGGGTCTAGCTATCGAGTCCACACACAGACAACTCAAAAATCAAGTTTCTGAGTCAAACTCCCTATATAACAACTCCATAACATGCAACAAACTTTGGATGCATGGTCGAGGAAGTTACCAGTGTCTACTTGACACTCTTCCATGATACTGCACTATCTGAAAACATAAAAATGTACCTTAATGTCGATTTGCGATCATCTGGACACATAGCAAAATCAGAGTCTGTATACCCTGTGAGGTTCAAATCGTTGACTTTTTTGTATGTCAACGTATAATCCTTGGTACCCTTTAGATATCTCAACACCCGTTTGACTATATTCCAATGGCTCATACCTAAGTTTGCCAAATATCGACCCAACAGTCTGACAATAAGTGCAATGTCCAGTCTAGTGCACATCTAGGCATACATTAGGCTACCATCTGCACTAGAGTACGAGACATTCCTCATAGCCTCTCTCTCAACTTCGTTCTTTGAACACTGTGCCAAAGATAATCTCTCACCTCAACATGGTAGTCCTACACATGAAGGTGAGCAAGACTTGGTTCTAGCCCTTCGAAAGTTCAAAAGGCATCTTTGGTACTGACTTACTCAGGAATCTATTAAAAATATATAATATCGTCTTGATGGCTTCACCTCAAAGGTATTCAGGTAGGTTAGTCCTGCTCTGCATTGACTTCATCATGTCCTTGAGAGTGTAATTACCCCTTTCGGTCACATCATTTTGTTCGGGACTACTTGGCACAATGAACTGAGCTACTATTCTAACCAATTTTAGATACCTGGTAAACAAACCTTTTTTTATCTTGGTATTTATCTTCGCTAACACCCTTATATAAGAGGTTGTTCTGTTCGTTCCAACGAGAGTAAATGGATGGTCACGAATGCAGCTTTAATAAGCATTGCGTTTGGTTGCCTAGAGTTGGACAAAAAGATGATCCGATTAAGCGTTGGCTCTCATTCATACGTAGGATTCATTAAATTTAGCATGTGATGTAGTCTACCCCAAACTGCTTTAGAGTAGCAGCAAGAAAAGAATAGATGATTGCGATCTTCTGCAAGCTCCTGGCATAGTTCACAGATGGTACTTGTGCTCCATGCTATTGGTTCTTTGTCTTTAACCTGTTTTTAATCACCAACCACGTAATTATGGAAGCTTTCGGGTTGACAGGATGTTTCCATAGAATCTTGGACCAAGCTACATCAGTTGTGTGGCTTGTTAAGATGGCACAACAGGAGGCATTAGTGAACAGTCCCCCTGAGTGTGAGGTGCCCAAATTATGAGAGCCTCTCTGGACAGGTACTGAGAAAATATTCTTTTAAGATCATAAGAGCAAAACTCCAATGATTCTACAGTTCTGATAACACTTTGTTACATATATATTTATTCATTGAACCCTAATTTTGAATTTGAGAATTAAGTTATGAGAGAGAAAAATGAAGGCAAAAGCAGAGAGAGAGAGAGAGAAGGTTCAGTTGTGTTCATAAATTTGTTCTTCTGGTTACAATCGTTTATATTATCGCACTAGCCGTTACAATCTAGCCAGCAGGATTTATACAATTGTCATTTCCTCAACTCCTCACTTACGTGACTGACGTCGTTTGGAGTTGCCTTTTTACCGTTACACGACGTCACTTCTTCCTCTTCAGTGTGCGCCATTCACTGTTCATCGTCTTCTTTCCTCACTCAGCTATTCCGATCCTTTTGTACATAAATTGTTAGGGCCATTGAAACTAGTGACAGGAAAAAGCTCTCGACTCCAAAATGAAACATTGCAAGATCAACCTCTTTCCTCTTAGCGTCGAGATATGGCGTTTTGGTACGCATAAGCACGGTGAGATCAGAAATAGAACATTGCAAGTCTCCTCTATCGGGCTGAAGAATGTGGTGAGGAGATGAAGTCTACTTCTACAGTAATTGTATGTGTAAGCCATTGCAAGTTGCAACGCCCACGGAAGTTTGGTTTTACAAGTCTTAGATTCCAGCAACTCTCAGAGCCCCAAAAAGTTTAGCCCAATAAGGCGTCGATTAATTTCAGTACCTCAATCAATATGCGGACGAGGGCACAGACGAGGCTGCATTCTATGCCTTTGTTTTACTGCTTATAACCACCAATGTATGAGATATGGACGATTGGATAAGGGAAAATCGGTCCTTGTTTTTAATAATAAACACCAAAGTCACGGGAATGGTCCCAGAAGTCCACATGGGAGTAAATTGAATGGTCGTAGTCTGAAGTCTGAACATAATGGTGAAATAGCAAATTCCTGCAAGGCAACGGAAATCACGGGATGTTAGCCAGTAATGATGAAACCCGACTCCCTGAAGCTCAGATATTGAGATATACATAATTCAAAGCAATAATGAGACTCTGCTACGACATGCATTCTATATCCGGCATAACTCACTCTCATCTGAAAAGCTTGATAGGCTCTTCTCGGACCTTTTTACACTCACTATGCTCTAGGTTTACTCATTGTCCTGCCTGTTTCCTGACAACTTGTTTGGTTTCCATTATGGGACTTTAACAGTGGGTGAAAAATATTGGTCTAGGCTCGGATAATTCGGGATTGGAAGTGGCGAAATCAGAAATGGCATCGAGTAGCAGTTTTGAGAATTAAATATGAGAATTTGAGGTCAAAATGTCAAGGAAGATAATTCCAATTTATATTTACCTGAACTTTTCCATGTGAAAAGATTGTGAAGAAGGTTGACACGTATCGATATAGATCGAGTAGCATCCTACACACTTCCTACAGGGTACAAAACAATCCCAGCTCATGTCATGCAGTTCTCAGCCAATAAGGGAATAAAGTACAAGCTTTTCAGCTCCAGTTTCAATTTCATGGCCTAAATTTCTCTTTTACAGAGAAGCATAAAGGAGATGAACAATAGTTGGCATGTGCGCAGATATCAGAGGAGCAAATGGTGATGTGAGAAAATTACCATTCCTAGAAACATCCTATAGAGTCAAACTGGGTCAGTCGTTTTATGAGAAAAAGTTCAATCCCTGACATTCCTTTTCCAGTATTTTTATATGGCACCTCCTTTATCCGAACTTCCATTATCAATCTTTGTAATTATTGTGTACAAGCACATCCAGTCCGATTCAATAATGTGTAGGTCTCCTGGAACTTTTCTTGGTGCTTCTTTGCACCTCTTTGGCAGCCTTGTGTGAATCAACTGCTAACCGATTGCTTTTATCAACACATGCTTTGGGTCCTATGTGCCTCTCCTCTCTTTATGTGTGAGGAGCGAATGGAGGGAAATATCTCTGCTTGGTTTTATCTTTCTGTCAGACATGTAAAGGTTAACGACACTTTGGAGTACGTAACCTAATGATGATGTTCGTATATACATTACAAAGATGTCTCAAGCCATTTATTAATCTCAAATTTGTCATTATCATAGTGCAAATGACCACAATTTTCTCCATAGTTTCCTTGATCATGAAGCTTGAGACGCTCCTTTATGATAGCTTTCTCATGCGTAGGTGCACATATGTACAAGTTCATGATCTTCAATTAAAGTTTCAGAGTCAGTTTCTGAATAGTTTAGTCTAACAAAGAAAACTAACGAACCGAACAAAATGAGATGTAGTTGGGCTTCATGGGCTGACATTGCTATCATCTAAAAGTACACCGAAAATTCCTTGCCCTGCTCTCATTTCTCCATTAAAGAGCTCCATTCCTCAAGTTCTGCATCTACGCTGGTCTTTATTGACTCTTTTGGGAACTCAGTCCATGAAAGGCCAATACTTTCTGGATCAACCCTATAGACGTGTTCAGTGTTCTGCAACTTTCTCCGATAGTAATTTTGTAGGGGAGTGTTCAACCCCACTTTCAAGCTCATACCCTCGTCTGACAATGTAAGTAACCCATGTGACTCGAGTTGTAGTCAAGTGTTACCCCAAGTTTTGTTCCAAAATCCAGAGTAATCGGAGCGTAGTTAACATGCCCGATTAAGTGAGGAAAGAAGACAGTTTTATTATACTGCTAACAATTGTCCCCACCCCACAACCGCAAAGCTCACCATCAGTGAGTGCGAATAAAAGCTGGAATCTGACCCTTGGTGACCTCCCCATTGTTCAAGTTTTAAGTTTTCATTTGCTTAATTTCGACGTTGGTTAAGAGTCTCAAAACTCTTAATTTGGTCTTTGCAGAAATTCCCAAATTCTAACAAATAAATTTTTGTCATCCGGAAGCTTTGTTGTACCACATCAAGCTGGTGAGACCGTTTTCTGATACTTTTTGACTCTCGGAATTAGATGACACTTTTTTAATTTTGTCATGTAGAGAATCTATTTGAGATTACTTCCATATGCCAATCGCTGCAATAACTTGTGGTCAAGTTTGGGACAAGCTTAGCTTACATGCACGTGGATTAACCCTGACTAGTCCTTGCTAATTTTCATGGCGAGACAGGAGTTTAATTATTTAGTTATTATTGGATGATCATTAATCACTTTTGTCACCTTTAAGTGGGTTAAACCAAGCAAGACGCCGTGTTATTACAAGATGCTGTATCTGCAACTGTACAAAACCAAGGATAAATAGGTTCGGTGGAACATTATTCCCTACTCTGTAGGCATCGTAACCGGATGCATAACCTCCGAACAAGAAATCACTCAACTGAATGTGTATTGGTCGTGGATGTCCTTCACAAATCTACCAGGACGGTGATGTAAAAATAGGAGAAGCAGAGACATTCTTGTTTTAAACAAGAGCCTATTAATTAATCCTCCAATCAAATGTACTTAATCATTGCAATGACCGGGTAGAAAAAAAACTGAGGCAGCTTTTCCATTATAAATACAGAGAAAAGGAAGTGTCTGTGCTCGCATTGGAGTGTTGGAGGTAGTTGGTGGTTGCTTTGGGTTCGTTACACTATGGGAAGAACCACAATGGCTTTCTCCCTCTCATATTTTACACTTCCACTTCTCCTCTCTTGCTTTGCTGCTTGTTTGCTTCTCTGCCATTGCTTTCCTCCCCAGCACAAGAGCAAACCATTTCACCGGCACAACCACCGTCGCTTTGCTAGTCACAATTATAGAGATGCTCTCACCAAATCAATCCTCTTTTTTGAAGGGCAGAGATCGGGCAAGCTACCTTCTAATCAGAGGATGACTTGGAGGAAAGACTCTGGTCTCTCAGATGGTTCTGCCGTGCATGTAAAGACTCCATAGTTCACTCTCTATAGCATTGTCCTATCCATCTTTCATATGACTTTATGGAAATGAAAATGCAGGTGAATTTGGTAGGAGGTTACTATGATGCTGGAGACAATGTAAAGTTTGGGTTCCCTATGGCTTTCACTACCACAATGTTGTCATGGAGTGTCATTGAATTTGGAGGTTTGATGAAAGGCGAGTTGCAGAATGCTAGGCAAGCCGTACGTTGGGCTACTGATTACCTACTCAAAGCCACCGCTCACCCAGATACCATATACGTTCAGGTTTCTCATTGGTTTCTCCATGTCCCTGCATGGCCTTCAAAATTCATTTGGTTACCAGGACTCAAAAGAAGTCGTTAAACTGCTTTGGGTTTGTTTGACAGGTTGGTGATGCTAACAAGGACCATGCTTGCTGGGAGAGACCGGAAGACATGGATACTCCGAGGAGTGTTTTTAAGATAGACAAGAACACTCCTGGTTCTGAGGTTGCGGCTGAAACTGCTGCTGCTCTTGCGGCTGCCTCCTTGGTGTTTAGGAGATGTGACCCCACTTACTCCAAACTTCTGGTCGGAAGAGCTATTAGGGTAACGCATCAGTAATAAAATAATTAAAGTTTTAATTGATCCACAGATTGTGATTCTAATATGTTCTTGAAGCAGGTGTTCCAATTTGCAGACAAGTACAGAGGAGCATACAGCAACGGTTTGAAGAGTGTTGTTTGCCCCTTTTACTGCGATTACTCTGGATATGAGGTAAAATGTGCACTGATGAGCATTTTTAGCATAAAAAAAAGCGCAAAAGTTGGATTTCTTATAGTTGTGTTCACAATTCGCAGGATGAGTTGTTGTGGGGCGCAGCTTGGCTTCATAAGGCCACGAAAAGCCCAATTTACCTCAGGTACATTGAAGTTAATGGACAGACACTTGGAGCAGGAGAATCTGATAACACTTTTGGTTGGGATAACAAGCACGTTGGCGCTAGGATTCTTCTTTCTAGGGTCCGATTTTCTCTCCACTTTCTTAAAAGAAAATTCTTTTGTAGGATGTATACCGATGCTGAGTTATTTGAACGCCTTTGAATACAGGAATTTCTTGTTCAGAAATTGCAACCTCTTCATGACTACAAAGCCCATGCCGATAACTTTTTCTGTTCCCTTATACCTGGAGCCCCTTTCTCTTCAGCACAATATACTCCAGGTAAGTTACTTTTTTCTTTTTTTCTTTTGCAGGTAAGTCACATTCCATGTCTCCCTTTTAAGTAATTTTCCAACCCATAAGTTTGCCAATGTTTGGCATTATTTTAAATTTTACTCATTAGGTGGGCTTCTCTTCAAGATGAGTGACAGCAACATGCAATATGTGACCTCCACCTCATTCTTGCTAGTGACCTATGCCAAGTACTTAAAATCCTCACGCACAGTTGTGAACTGTGGTGGCAGTGTTTTCAGTCCAAAAACGCTACGAGCTATGGCCAAAAAGCAGGTATCATAGGTCCTAGATCCGCTATGTTAACCTCCTTTATCGATGCTTAATTTGCCTTGTGGTATCAGATGGACTATCTGCTGGGAGACAACCCTTTGAGAATGTCGTACATGGTCGGATATGGTCCAAGGTATCCGCAAAGGATTCACCACAGAGCCTCATCTCTACCCTCCAAATCTGCCCACCCAGCAAAGATTCCGTGCTCCTTAGGCTTCAATTACATGAACTCTCGATCGCCTAACCCCAACATTCTTGAGGGGGCTGTAGTTGGAGGGCCAGACCAGCACGATCACTTCCCAGATCAAAGATCTGATTATGAACAGTCTGAACCTGCCACTTACGTCAACGCCCCACTCGTAGGAGCATTGGCTTATCTGGCTCACTCATTTGGCCAACTTTAGAAAACACCACCCATTCGCTACCTGCCTAATCATAAATCTCCAATTTAGTTTCTGGTAAGGCTCCCTGAAGCCCTTTTGGCCAACGTAGATAGGTCACTATTGCAAGCTTTTATTAAGAGCCAATGGTACTAGTGCAAGTGTCGGCCAAGAACGGCATTGGAATGTGAAAACAGCTGAAGCAGAGTAGAAGGAATAGCCGTCGGGCGTCCATTTTTGTATTCCTAGTTTCATGTTGATGTCCGCTAGTGATTTGACTTGAACAATGCCTCTTTCTAGCTCTCTGGATATTATTATACCTATACTAGTTTTTATACATAAGTTTAAGCTTTCAGGTGTCCTGTACTTGAAACTAACAACTAACTAAACCCATACACAAAAGTTACCGGAGGCAAAGCCACATATAAATTAACAAGATTTCATTGGATGTATGACAGATTCCTGATTATATTACGACCGTTGGAGCTGACGTAGTGAGTAGTTGATCGTTGTAAGTGAATAAAGAGAAGGCAATCAATGCAAAAGGCTTAAAGGGTTCTAACGTATGCTGTAGAATTGTCAGTGTGTCAGTAGAGAACTTAGTTCTTTCTTTTACGCCAGACGATAAAGATAACTCACCTTAGTGCAGGGCTGTCTGTGCCTAGTAATAAAGGTATGTTCTTCACACGTAAAGTATCAGCTTTAAGGCCTGCCGTTCAGAGGTAAAATGACATTACATTCCCACAGAGTAGGTTTAACTTTTCGCCTTTATGGAATACGGTAGCTGAATCAATTAAGTTTGTGGTAATTTATTGATAATAAGATAAGTTACATGCTTTTGCTCGATACATTTAGTGGGATAAGAGAGGTACAAGAGTGGAGAGTTTCACGAACCATTCTTCTCTATTTAAAAATAGACAAGCTTGTACTATATGCACACACAAGGGCTTTTATTATATTGCATCACTCTAATGTAGCTGTACCCAAGCTTCTGATTATAGCTTAGTGCTGATCTTCAATTGCCCGAGGAACAGCTTTCGCCTGAGAAAAAGGAAAACACATGAAAATCTAAGTGACAATTTAAATATGGAGACAACATAAAATAGCTCACATGGTCGGTCCCCTCACTAAGGTGTAGTGTGTGAATAAAGGTTGTGACTAAGGCGATTAGATGCAGTACATCATCATCATCATTAGGATTAAGCCCAACCAGGAAATTTGAGGGGTAGAAAATAGATCGGTAAGAACCTTGTACTGTGAATCTGTGATGATAATTGCAATATAAAGGCCAATAACTTACCAAATCACGAAACTTGAGAATGTAGAACATCTCAAGATATCTTCGAGTCTCAAGTCTCTCCAGTTTAGAAACATATTTCCAGAAGCCATACACTCCAGCCAATGTCATTAGCCTTTCAGAATAAATCTTCCATGTATACCTACGTTTTCCCGACATTTGAGTTAAGAAGTCACAAATACACACGTGAATTTTCTCAAATATCCAGATAAATACCTTTCATAAATCCTTTGGAGCCCCCCATTAGAGATCTCTATCCAATGGTTTGGATCTTCCTTGCACTGCTGAAAGAAATCCAATATGACAGAAGCAGTCTGATCTGGGTGATATGGATCAATATGGAATCCGGACAGCCCATGCTCAATAATCTCTGCTGGACCACCATGGCAAGTGGCAAATGTTGGAAGGCCACAAGTCATCGCCTCCACAACAGTGAGTCCAAAAGCTTCATAAAAAGCAGGCTGCAAAAACAAATAAGGGTGGGGAAAGGAGGAAATAGCTTAGTTTCCTGACAAAATTTATATACAACCCGAAAGCAATACACCACATACCTGAATAAAAGCTCCTCTAGTATCTGCTATGTACCGATAGAGCTCACCATTACGTGCTCGATTTGTTTGAGCGGTTATCCATCGAAATTGTCCATGCAAATTGTATTCTTTCATCAGTTCATGCATCTTCTCAATTTCTGCAATCTCTTCCCTGTCTTTCGACTTCTTCACATCAATGTAACCAGCTACAATAACAAGGTTCGCCAGCTCTCTCAACTTAGTACTCTTGGCATAACACTGAACTAACCCTGTCATGTTCTTCACACGGTCCAGCCTTGCCATGGAAAATATTATGGGTTTTGACCTATCATGCAGTGCGCCACTGTATCAAAAGAGAAAATATGAGAATGGCAAACAATTACACTCTTGTTGCATCAAATGCAAACAGTAATGATGTTTGAGGATATTGATCAAAATCATGCTGCTAGGAGCAACTTTCAAGACCATTGAAATCCACCTCAAGACAATTAATTAGGAAATGCAATTGCAAAATACAGAATGATGACTCACATCCAATCATCGGTCTGCTCGGGGTCATACAGCATCTTTTCAATTGAACCATGGAGCGCAGTAAGTCTTTTTTGCTTATCAGAGTATGGGAAATAGATGGACATATCTGCCCCAGGGGAGACAATGTTGAATTTTGGATCAAAAACATCAATACCATGTACAACACGATACAGTCCTGGAAGAGTGAAAGCAGTGTGGCTTTCATACTGACCAACAGTATTCTTTCTGAAAGAAGAGCATATAGGTTAAGCAGTTGACTATCAACAGCATCCTTGAAAATTATGCACCTTGTTTTAGCCTACTCCAGTTCAAATGGAAGAGTTTTTTAAAAAAAGCAAGGAACTTGACAGTCGTACAAATGCCGACATTATTGGGATCTATAGCATATATAAAACTGGAATGTTACACATGAACTAAATTCTTTAACAATATACAGTTAATGAAAGATGGATCAATTTCTTTATGCAATCAAAAGAAACTCAAGCTATGTTGGAGTACTTACAACAGCTGAACCCTTATCATAAACTGTGGCAGAATGCAATATGAGATTTGTTTAAAATGAAGTGAGATGCTCTAGGACTGTTCTCTAAGAACTCCAGCATATCCTTTTTTTTCCCCTCTTATTTTAATCATCATATCTCAGATTCTGGAAACCTGAGAAGCAAGCATTCTAGGAGGTTCTCACTACATTTTAGTCATATAGTCATCCAATTCTGCCAAGATTCCAACACCAGTAGATATACATTTAAAGCATGCATGGTGATACTTACGTTCCCGCAATCTCTTGATAAGTACTGGTGATGATAAAATCTGCATTGTTCATTGCCAGTATGTCAGCAGTGAACTGACATGAGAAATGATATTTATCATCAAATTTTTTCCAATATATATCTGAATCTGGATATTTGGTTTTCTCCAAGGCATGGGCAATGGTGCACTGCATTACAGAGAATCCAGTTATTTAAATCCTCCCTCCTCATACAAGTTCGATAAACCTCACACTAGCATAAGAACAGCACAAAGCTAACCTGAGTAACACCCATTTTATAAGCCAATAAAGATGCAACAAGATTCCCATCACTGTAGTTCCCTATAATAAAGTCAGGAAAGCCCTGCAACTCAGCTACAATTTCACCACCAACATCCTGTTGGAAAGATGAAAGATGTTCAAGAGAGCAGAAGATAGATTAAGAATAATGTAACTCCAACTCCACATTTAGTCCACTAAGGAAAAAAAAATTGAAAATTTTCAACAAGGTTGAGCTGGTAAGAAGAGGCTTGGCCTGCATGCCTAATATGAAAATTTTCAAAAAGCAGAGACGATAATTAATATCTCCGTCTTGATGTTCATGTTTGTCTCTATGAGTTCAAACCTGAGTTCAATACTTCATCACAGTAAGTGATAAGAAACTGTGCAGATGGTCATTAATTCATAGCTAATGTCATTGTGTAATTATTTAACATTTGCAATAGTCTACATATTCCTCAGTGACTACAAAGACCTGCAGCTTAGTTGAATGAGGTGATGGTAGGTCTATTAACAACTAATTCAAGCCATTTAATCTCTTCTCAAAACCCATTGAGCTGTCAAACCTACCATTTCAAGCATTCAGTTCTCACGTAACCTTTAAAGTATTACTTCTCAGAAGTTAAACATATCCACAGATTACAGATATGAACCAGTACATTGTGCACACAACTTACCTCAGCATATGTTTCCAAGTATGGCCATACATCAAACCTTGAGATCCATTTACGAAGAATTCCTTTCTCGGATCTAAATGGAACTCGCAAAATATGTGTGTGCTCTGTTCCTGTAACTCTCTCCAATCGCTGATTACATGTCGTTCCTTTCGCGTCAGGTATTAACCTAGTAACCTTCATCAATACAATGGAGATGCGTTATAGGAGAAGAGCAATTATCATCATCAAAATTGTGCCATATGAACAAATAGACAACCAGTAGCTATAATACACTCACGATGAGAATTCGAGGTTTGAAATCCAATCCTTGCTTCTGTATTTTAAGAAGCATTTCATTTTCCAAGGCACGCACTTGGTCCAGTATATAGACAACCTGCAAGTGCATTCCTATAAGATGATCACAATCCAAGAAATGGAGAAACTCTAGAATTCTTTTTTGGGAGAAATGTTATGTAATTGTAATTGTAATAGAGAAAATACAGGTGACTGAGAGGCAATAAAATCAATAAGGAGTCCAGAGACCAGAAAATGAGATCGCTGCCAGGCCAGAGGTAAGTGTTTATATATATAAAAAGTTCTCTATTTAATCTGTAGAGGATGATCATAGATACATTTACTATTGCAGCATTATGTCATATTCATACACAACAAGAGCAAAGCCATTAGTACCTGCCCTCCAGTGTCAGGCAAACCTAAAACATTTGCTTGTCCAAAATATCCATGTGGAGATAAAATGACAACATTAAACACCATCGGTACTCTGCCGAGGAATGTCTCTAATGTTGACGGATCAGGAGCTTGGAGAATGTCTGAGAGTAGATGCATCATCTCCAACACCCGTTCTGCCGTATCCCCCCAACCTCTCTCAAATCCCATTCCTTGTAACCTGAATCAGAGTAAAACCTATGTAATGATCTCAAAGTGTACAATTTAGAAGTCCAAAAATATACAAACATAACTATTTCAATTTGCACATATACTTACACATATTCAAACTCAGAGTACAGTGTTTCAGACGGAAGCTTAGAGATATATTCCTCAGCCTTAAGAAGCACAGATTGAAGTTGAGATATGTTCCGTATCCGATCATTCAACATCAAGGCCTACACATACTCTCCAATTTAGTAATTAGCTTATCAATGATTAATACATAGCAAGTACTATCCCACTCTCTCATCACCATTATACATCCATGTCATGTGAGTACTAGCACTGACAAAATTTTTCTGAAATTAAGACGAACACATACATGGAATAATTTATTTGTAATCAACGGCATAAACAGTGAACAGTCTCTTGGAAGCTCTTGGATAGCCTACTTACATGTCCTTTATATTTGTGTACTCGAAGAAAGTTTAGCAAAGGTTCCAAGGAGTCTTTGTTACGAAACATATTGGAAGATAAATGACGGTTGAGAAACTGAACGCCATTGCCAATAGATGAGGATCGGTTGGGGCGAGGAAAACTAGCATTGAAAGGCTCAAAATCAAGCTCAAGCACGTAGGGATCATTAGACCTAAAATAAGATCAAAAAGAAGTTAAGAATTTGTATCTATATGGGAACAGTTTATGATTTATTCGCTATGCTGAGTATGAGCATATATTTTGTCACAAAAAATAAAGAGTTCAAAGGAGGTGTTTGCTTACGGCCCATCAACAAGTTCTTCTTTGAAACGAAGATATTCAGAAACATCCAACTGCTCGACACTGAGTTCATGTACATTAACTCGCACATATTCCCAAACACCAGGTCTTGGACGAACTGCTAGTGCAACAAATGGAGGCAGAACTATGGCTTCCTGCCACAGACATTTATGAAGAATGATAAGGTCAGATATCTTGGAACACTGTAGAAATGTAAATGTCCCATGCATCTTGATAGAAAATCAACAAAACAGTACAACCATTTTATGTATAGTAAGGAACGTGAAAAAAAAAAAAAAAGAGGAGAAGAAACATAATGAACAAGTGAACAAGATTACAACAAATCCCAATAGAAATCAATCCCGCCAAGATGCAGGTCTAGGGAAACAAATTAACAAGGTTCTTCGGCTTTATGATTCACATTGGCCCAACAAGAAAAAGATTGCAATTAGTATGCTTCAAGAAAAATACTTAGTCCTACATATATTTGTGCAGGAAAAAAAAAAAAGGAAAGCAGCAGCTGTGCATAAGGACTTAACTTTCAGTTTTCAGAACATTGCCTCACTCCTTTTACGAAGCACTATATTGCAGGTAAGAAAAACAATATAATCAATCATTTATCAGACAAGAAAGAAGGGATTCCATCCTTTTCCTTGCTGTTTCTTTTTGGGCCAATCATTAGGTTTCGACTTATTACCTAACTGCAGTCACCTCTCCTAAAGCTTCTAAAAAATGTAAAATACTAATAATAATAACAACTCGGATCATTGTGAGAGCCTATTCGCTTCCTATGAAGAAAGCGCTTCAGTGTCTACCAAAATTAAGTCCTTAATATTTTATCAATAAATACGCTTGCATATGTTAGCGTCCCAGTCATTACATTCTTCTAATACAAACTAAAAGAATAAGGGAGTGAACGAGAGACCCACCTGAGCGGACTTAAGAACCTCGCTAAAGGGGCCATTTTTCAGCCTCTCCCTCGCTTCGTCGTCGCAGACGATATTTTCAAGTTCATCGATCAAATTATGTGGATACAGAATTCCTTTCCCCTGATCCACATATCTTTCCCAATCCAGCAAAAACAAAGAAAAAATAAAACAAGAGGACTCACAAATGAACCGATCATAAATTACATAGTCTTAAGCAAACCAACATAGCTTTTAAATTACAATCATATATAGAAGTTAGAAAGAAAGTTTGTTTCTCATAACACACTCAACACAGTGGAACTTCTATGATATGAACTTAACTTGTTCTCTTCCTTTCGTCTAGTTTTGTTCGATTCTACTCAAATATTCTCAAGAAACAACTCAAAGCAAGCGTCTTAAGAGGAAAAGAGTTTTAAAATTTTGAAAAGAAGGCAAATTTTATAAAATGAGATGCAAGAAACCTGGAAAGCAGAGAAACAAGTTCGTTTCTGTGAGCAGAGAGAGTATCTTCAACACGATCCCTCATACTAGGGATTCTAGACAGCTTTGAGGTGGCCATGAACCGAAGAAAAGAAGAAAAAAAACGACAAAAGGTTGCTTCTTTGTTTCTACAACACTCGGTGATCGGAGGAGGACGGAGAAACTAACCAACCAGTCACAAACTGTGGAGTTATTTATTACGTGTGCCAAGTTTATCCAGACAACGGGTGAAGACCAACTTATGATTACTTATATATACATAGAGGCGTCGAGAGGGAGAAATGAGTAAATGATAAATGAAAAAGGGAATCCGATAAACCCATGTTCAAAGATGACGTTTCGTGTTTGAACTTGGGACGGATAAGGATAGAATATTAATAATACTAGGAGGTGGTGTCCCGTAAAAAGGGCAGGAAGACATGGCAAATCCTACAGTACTGGGAAAAACCACTGTCTGGGAATGGTCGCTGCGGTTTTGCTGTTTTGTATACACTGGCCCGCGAGTATTGTACCATTGTTCCACTTTGAACTCATACAGTAATTGTACACGTAACAAGCCAGTTCCAAGAAAAGATAAGAACAAAGAATAGAACAAAGGTCTTGGAATCTTTTTGTGATCGTATTTTCAATGGATACTTCTTTCTTTCATCAAAAGTTGGAACTAAGAATATTGGAATCAGTTAGTACTACAGGAACTTCATTTTGTTGAATTTATAATTAGTTATTCTTAAACAAGAACTAGGATTGGAATTTGGAAAACACTGACAGAAGTCTTATCCAACTTAATATACGGAAAAATAAACTTGAGCTTGTTGGAGGTTCTTCATTCACATGTATATCTTTTGTGAACAGTTTCTCCAACCATAAAGAGCCGGAATCTTTAGAACCTATGTGCCATTGGATAGGGAGAGAGTAAATGAGGCGGCATTGGCTTAAGACAGCCTTCCCGTGTTCTACTGCTCTGAAATCCCTTCTAGATGAGCATACGCCATAAAGTAGTTGGATTCCCTCAGCGAATCATTGGAGTCTATAAAATTTGCGGAGTCCTTATCCAAACGATCGTGCTTTTGGGTCCACCCTACTTACCAATTTCCTACATTCGCCTTTCACTTTTGCATCTACTTCATGTAAAGACGAGGGCATTGGTGTCATATCGCCGCGAATGTCTATTTCGGTTCCACTATGGCCAAATAAAAAAATTTCATAACGATAGAAACATGGGACATATTGCACTTTAGATTTGTGGATATGCACTAACTAAACTAGAGTGCACAGGAAACAATATCTCCAGGGAGCTAATCCTCGTAACTGCTATTTGCTAAAGAAAGCCCACTGGTTGGATCAAGTTAATCTAACGGCCCTAAAAATGTAGAAAAGGAGGAAAACTTGACATCAATCGGTCCATTTTGTCGGTAAACAAAAATGGATCACTTTTAAGTTTTAAACCTTCAATTCTCACAAATCGGGAGGATTTTCGATATGAGGCTAATGTCATTAGATTCCTGGAGATGAACTTGTCATTTCTCGATAGGTGGTGGAGGTCATCGCCCCTTTAGTGCTAGCGCGTGAACCCCACGCTTTGGTGATTGTGGTGATTTTTTGATCAGCCCAGAAATAGTTGGAAATAATTTTAAAAATTCTCAAATATTATATGGATTATTTTTATAAAAGCACTGTATTCAAATTCTTCGTAGTTTGTAAGATAACAACTTAACAAGGTTATGTTCTTATAAAAATGCATGAAATTGATTAAATTGAGTTGTTTTTTTTATTAAAATTGAGAATATCTTGACGTATTGAGTATAAATGAGGGTATATGGGTTAGCATTTGGTATACTTGAATTATGATTGGATTTATTGTGAATTTTTGCAATGTAAATATTGACTCAATTAGGCATGGACATATAATTTGAAAGCCCAAATTGAGTTGTAATTACTGGCAATTATTGAAGTGTCTTTTCATTACAGGAATGACCCATCTTTTAGAAGGGAGATGTTTGTTTTGCAGGAGAAATTCTGTCAGATTTTTAATAGGCTCCTCGTAAAATGTGACATCGTCGTTGTTAAATAAAAAATAGAACTCTTTAATGTTGAGTTATGGCCTTATTCTTAAGGTGTCTAAATTTGGTTTACATTTTAAATCCTAATGGTTGTTCTTATTTTTCTTTCTATAGATCAATCAGGAGCAAAACCCACTATTTCAAGATGCTAGGTTCGGCACGAAAGAGCGCATTTTACCTATGAGTTAATATTTATGGTTATGAATATGCATTAGAATTCCATATTCATTATGAAAATCATTATCATTATTATATGCACGCATGACATTCATATCATTATTATATGCACGCATGACATTCATACATATGGATTAACACATGTATATGTATTTTATTATGTAATGTGCTCGTTTTGATATGTGATGATGTGAAGGATTGTTATAGTATGAGTTACCTAGTAGGTGTCACTAAGTTGTGCACACAGTGAGTCATTAGTTAGGTATAGATTTAGGTTAGTATTGAGTCTATTGATTGAGATATGACACAGTTGAGGCGGTTCAGTCAAGCTTGCTTTCAAACACCAACCGATATATGGTACATGAGAGATAGCATGATTATGGCGATTTAGTGAAGCTTTCTCTCATACGACAATCATGTCGTGGCGAGGCTGTGGTAGTTCAGTTAAGTGTGGCTCTTTAACGGTAGTCCACTAGATTGGATCAAGTGACCTGTGTGGAACAAGAGAATCCTTCTGGCTATAATATGTGAGTAAGAGGTATGTTATAAGATCAGTCATCAGTCTTTTACTATTAATTATGATTTGTGATTGTGATGATTATGTGACATGATATTGGTATGAAAAATTTATTCATGTTTATGAACAAAATCATTATGTTATGAAATTGCATTAATGGATATAAATATATTATAAATATATAGGTATCATTTGAAATCCTTAGGAATGCATAACATAACCACAGTATTAATTCACTCAGTGAGGTCTCACTCCCTTGACTAATTTTCAAGTTCTTCTTCTCAGATCTCTTTTAACAAGGTACTTTTTCGGTTTTAAAGTTAGTAATAAAGGGAATGGTATATGATCATTGAAGAGAAAGGACCCTAACAACTAATCGAACCAGGGGAAGTGATTCAACAATCTTAAAAGAAGTAATAGTGGGGATGGCATATGAGCATTGGAAAGAAAGGAACTATAGAAAATTTCGTAACTTCAAACAGGAAGTTAGAAAAATAACCTACTTTTCAGATACGTGATGTGATTGGAGTAAAAAATTTGCAACATAATTATAACACCAATTACTAAATCAATTAGGGTTTTTAATCAAATGTAAATATATGCTCTATGCACAAATAAGAGGGTATTAAAAGAATATTCAATTAGATGAATAACTAGAGAGAATACCTTAGAAGATTTTATGTTTGAACAATTTCACAATTCTAAGATCTGCAATCCATCATGAATCAAGAAGAAAGATATTAACGGGAAAAGGAATAAGGAAGAGAAACCGAGAATTAGGGACAAGAGGGGGCATGATGAAATTAGGGATCTTTGGGTCGAATTGCTACCAGCAAGAGATAAAAAGAATCTACAAACAAAGCTTGATGAGAACTAAACCTAGGTAAGACATAAGAGATAGAATGCTTCAACTAGAATGAGATAGGTGTCTTAGTGAACATCACTATAAAAACTTATCTTTTTTTTTCTAATGTAACCCTTGGGTGCATTATGCAAGAATAAAATAAAAGTAAATGAAATTAATTATGCTTATAAACAACAAAGTAAAGAGTAGGGAAGAGAAACATAAACTGATTTATTGCAACATCCCACTATCATAAGGCAAATACCCAAATACCCGAAGGACATTTGACTACATACCTTATGATAATGGTATGTTGGAGCAAAAACAAATCCAACTTACACATGGCATCATCTAACATACTCCAAAGTCACTAAATTTTAAAACAAAACCATTCATTCCATTCATTCATAAAGCTTTCACTATTTCCACCAAACAATATTTACAAAACCTTATATAAATTCTAGCAAAACTACAAAAATAATGTTAGAGCACTTTTGGTGTCAACTAACAGACCTCTGAACCATTTCTCTGTCCAAAAGATTCCTTAAATCCTGATTAAAGAACTAAGTCTCTTGTCTCGTACCTGAAAAGTCACATTGTAATTTTTGATGAGTTTTGCAAACTCAATGAGTGAACAATCATTGATGAATTCATCGGATTATGTACACACATCACATAAAACATAAATGTTCATTCTAACATACATTTATTATTAAAAAACTCACACAATATGGTATAACATTTAATCATTGAAAATAGATCATATATAAACAAATACATATGCATATGAGACTCACATTCATTCTTATTGTTATGACTGAATGCCTATCACATACTTATACAAATACTGGCCCATAGGGCTCAGAACAGAATCGCGAAGCATAGCTCTACGTGCACACACATATATCACGGAGCAAAGCTCTACGTAGAAGCACTTCATACTGGCAATTCAAGTCACAATGCCTTTATCTGAGCATGCATTTTTATGAAATGCATCAAAACTGAATATGGCATATAAGGCAATCACATATGATGCTCAAACAAAACTTATAATCATCGGACCTAAGTCTAGCATTCAACTTTCATTGAGAATTCACATAACATTCAGAATTCCATAGCAATCAAAGCCGCAATCAAAGCACTTCCAATACATTCCTAAATATTGATCTCTTGGGACAATTAAAGTCTGGAATTCATAAACAAATCGCAAACAGTTTAATAATGTTGGAAGTTTAAACAAATCAAATCAAATCAATCCTAGGAAATCATCTAGGTTGACTAACAGTATGCTCCAATAAGCTATTGCCTAGATAGTTCGACAATGTCTGACTGGCGTCCGATGTGTTCCTCTAAAATATACAAAACGCAGTCACAAATATCATATTTTTGCATAAATGCACAAGTGTTCTTTTATGCATATCAATGTATAGAAAGTATGCACAATGCATGTTCAATGACAATTTCGGGGTACAATATTGCGATCCTTATCAACAAGTCATTCAGATATCAAAGCCCTCATTAATACCATGTATATTTACAATTGGATCGAAACAAAACAATGTTAAACAATTTCATAACTTCATTGACCACTTCAAATTTTTCCTTTAATACACATACGGGTCAATTTTCCATACTAAATCTGATAAGGTAAATGACCAAATTAGGCAAAACTTCCTTCTGTAAGGTTGTTCTCCAATGTCTCAAATTTCTATTGATACCAAAATCATTCAATTTAGTTAAGTATATGAAAAGATAAACTCAAAATATTTTAGACTGTTCTTAAGTTTTAGCAGAATTCTTACCTCAACTTCCAACCAAAACTTGAAAATGTTAAAGACAGAAGTAAAACTCCATTTCTTCATAAAAGTTGTAGCCCTATGTCTCTAGTTTACGAAAAATAAAAAATCATCCTATTTGGATAACTAAAAAGACATTTATGGTCTTAATACTAAAGTATATTTGAACTGTAAAGGATGAGACTTAGCCTCAGCGAGAACAAAAAAGATGGCCGCGGCGAACCTTCCAGAAACTAGATTTTCTCAGAAATTTTGCAAAGATCGTCGCGGCGAACTAAAAAGAGTTGGCCGTTGTGAACTTTCACAGAAGACTCGTCTTCCCCACTTTCCATATTTTAAACCCAGATTTCACTTTCTCACACTATAATAATTTCTCATTTCTCTCCAATCTTCACGTTTATTCTCACATCAATTAACTCAGGTAACACTCAAAACAATTCTTCTAACTCATTTTTAGCTCATCAATACACACAATTTAAAATCCAAGATTCACACTTAAACATCAACTTCACTTCTACAGATAAACAACGGGCACAATGTATGCATGTACCATTTTGACTTTTCTCAAAACCTAAACAGAGTATATACATATCTTCCAATCTAGAGTCCATTCAACACCATTTTAAACAATTCTTAA
>JANIHY010000004.1:15189529-15202164 GCA_027479065.1 Erythroxylum brevipes | reverse complement strand
AAGACATGGGATTGTTGGGCACTGCTTGAGCTAAGTCAGGGTCGAGTTAAGTAAAGACTGGTTACCTAGAAATCTACTGATAACTACTTCTTTCTTCTTGTTTCTTGATTTTTGAAGAAATAGTTATTCAATTGAGTTCTGTAACTAACTCAAACTGATTAACTATCTGACGTAGTATCGAGTCTTCATATTATATTGCTTCTGTCTTACTTTTGTTTCCAGCTTAGTTTCTTCCGTCTTACTTTTGCTTCCGTTTCTATCTTAGTTTCTTCAGTCTTACTTTTACTTTTGTTTCTGTCTTAGTTTCTTCCGTCTTACGTTTGCTTTCGCTTCTATCTTAGTTTCTTTCGTTTTACTTTTGCTTCCACTTTTGTCTTAGTTTCTTCTGTCTTAGTTTTGCTTTCATTTCCGTTTTAGTTTCTTCCGTCTTACTTTTGTTTCTGCTTCCATCTTACTTTTTCTTTTGCTTCCGTCTTAGTTTCTTCTGTCTTACTTTTATTTCTGCTTCCGTCTTACTTTTGCTTCTGCTTCCGTCTTGCTTCAACTTCATCACTTTCTAATATTATGATTTGATTTTCATCAAAATTATTTAGAAGTGAAGTCATTTTGATTTAACAATCTCCCCCTTTTGATGATAACAAATAATTATAATTTTAGAAATATAATCAAGTATTATTTATAAGAAGATATACAATTGAAAAAATTTTATAACTGTACTATCTTCTTTTCACCTTTTTTCTTTTCTTCTCCCCCTATCTTTTTCTTCAACTCTTCTTTTCTTCTCCCCCTATCTTTCTTTTTTTCACTTCTCCCCCTATTTGTTATTAATCAAAAATCATGATCGAAGACGTTTCAAAATTTTAGACAGCATTTGTTGCATTTCAGTATGGAGTAACTTGAGGTCTTGTCGTATATAAGCTACTTCCTCATGTAAGTTACCCAATGAAACACACAGATCATTAACCTTGTCATGAATTTCTTCGACTAGGGTTGCATCAATCTTCTACTGTGCTTCTTTAAAACCAATAGTAGTACCAAATGATTCTGAAGATAAAACATCCAGTTCAATAATTGTAATAGTGGAAGGTTTGAAATATAAGTTCCTATCAGGGAGATCAAGATCATTAGGGTGAGGTAGCTTTGGAACTTGTTTTCCAAATAAATGTAGTACATCTCCAATTGAAGATATAGAGCTCAAGGGTCTAAGATGCATAATTAGGTGCACAAGAGTCTCTATGTTGAAATTAATATCTCCAACTCTAATGGTTATGTACTGCCCTTTATTTTGCCAACTACTTGAGAAGTTTCATTAGTGGTAAGACGATCACAATGACTTCCTGATAAACATAGATTCATCTCTGTTGAGCTGCATAACATGCTGCATCTATGTTCCTCACTTCTTCTTCAATCTGATCTTCAGTTAGATCACTTGTGATCCCTTTCGGATACATTTTCTTCTTCCCCTTATCTTCATTGTGAACAATGTAAGGTCTTGATTGAATGTCAGGTACAATCTTAATCACTGTTCTTTTTGTGAGTGGGTAAATTGTATACTTTTGCTTGGTCATCTGTGTTGGATATGGTTCTGATTTCTCATCTCGCAGTACACTATACAACCTTTTTTCTGCATCATTCAACAGATGTATTGTATGACTATTTACTAAAATTGGTTCAAATTGTACCTTGATCAACCTTCTCAGGGTATTGGTTCAAATTGTACCTTGATCAACCTTGTCAGGGGTTCTCTTATGATTACAGAGCTTCCACTTCTTGTAGGTTCAACTTCTTCAATGATCCTTATTTTCAAATCTTCTTTTCTCATTGGTTGAGAAGAATTAACCTATGCTGGACTTTGTTCAATTGATCTTTTCTTTTGTTGAATAGTAGTTGGAGTGCTCTTTTTCTGACTGATTTTCTACTTCTTACTTTCTTCAATCAGCCTAGGATGTTGTTGTTAATATTAAGGATTCTTCTTCTCAAATTCCAACTTCCTTTTAGCGGCAGATAAACTGTTCGAACATAAGCTATAGAGGATTTCCTACTCAAGGCATCCACTACCACATTCACCTTTCTTGGATGGTACTCAATCAACATATCATAATCCTTGAGCAACTCTAACCACCTTCTTTGTCTCAAATTCAGTTCCTTTTGACTCAACAAATACTTGAGGCCTTTATGATCCGTGAAAATCCTAGTTTGAATCCCATACAAAAAATGTCTTTAAATCTTCAGGGCAAAAACTATTGTTGCTAACTCCAAATCATGGGTCGGGTAATTCAATTCATAAGGCTTTGGCTATCACGAGGCGTAAGCTATTACCTTGTCTTCTTGCATCAACACACAACCCAAACCCTTTCTCGAAGCATCATTATATACTGTATAACCTTTATCTCCCACAGGCAGGGTCAAGATTGGTACGCTGGTCAATCTGTGCTTGAGCTCCTCAAAACTCTTCTGACATTCCTCACTCCAGATAAATTTCTAATTCTTCCTCAATAACTTAGTCATTGGAGTAACTATCATAGAGAATCCATCAATAAATCTCCTATAATATCCTGTTAAACCTAGAAAACTCCTCACCTTTGTTACAATCTGGGATGTGTGCCAATTTACCACTGTTTCAACCTTTCTTGGATCAACATGTACCCCATCTTTCGAAATCACATATCCAAGGAATATCACCTCATAAAGCCAAAATTCACATTTGCTAAATTTAACATAAAGTTCCCTTTCGCTCAATGTCTGCAACACAAACCTGAGATGCTCCACATGTTCCTCTTCATTCTTGGAATACACCAAAATATCGTCAATAAACACTATGACAAACTGATCCATATACTCCTTGAAGACCCTATTCATAAGATCCCTAAAAGCAGCTGGCGCATTGGTCAATCCAAAAGGCATGACTAAAAACTCATAACCTGAGATCAATTTTGGAAAAGACCCTTGCTCCCTAAAGCTGGTTAAACAGATCATCAATCTGAGGCAGAGGATATTTGTTCTTAATAGTCACCCTGTTGAGTCTTCGATAATCAATGCATATACGTCATGTTCCATCTTTCTTCTTAACAAACAAAACTGACGCTCCCTATGATGAAGAACTCGGCCTTATGAACCCCTTCTCTAGCAGTTCTTGCAACTGTTTCTTAAGCTTCTTCAGCTCCGTTAGAGCCATTCTATAGGGTGGTATAGAAATGGGTGTAGATCTAGGAATCAAGTCGATGGCAAACTTGATTTTCCTCACCGGTGACAAACCAGGTAAGTCCTCTAGGAACACGTCTGGAAATTCCCTCACAACTGGAACATCCTCTAACTTCCCTTCATTTCCTTCAGTGTCCACAACATATGCCAAGAAGGCTCACGCCCCTTTTCCATCATCGTGTTAGCTAATAAAGCCGAAATGATTCTTTATAATGGTGTTTTCCTATCCCCTCTGAAAATCATCTTCTCATCGTTACCCAGGTCAAATTTCACCTCCTTAAGGCTACAATCTAACTTTGCATGATACTTCTCCATGACATCCATTCCCAATATGACATCTAGCCCCTTTAGATCTAGGGGTAGTAAGTCCACTACCAGTTGAGCACCCTCGAAGAAAAGCTCACAATCCCTATACATTTGACTTATAATCACATTCCTCCCTAGAGGAGTACTAACAGTCAAAGGACTACCCAAAGACCTCAAATCAACATCATGTAATGTCATGCTAGCATAAAAAAATGAATGCATGAAGCCAGAATCAATCAAAACATATACTACAAAATTAAATAACTAAGTTATACCTGTAACAACTTCAGGTGCAGCAGCCGCTTCCTCTCTGGTCATGGTGAACACCCTTGCCTGAGCCTGACCCCTTGACCTTCTTGGAGGAATAGCCTTCTTTCCAACTTCAGAACTGCCCACCTCATCAACTGGCCTGGTCCCCATTGTTTTTACTCTCTTGGGGGCTTGCAACTGTGACTCCTCTTGTTTTGTTGCTTGGGGACAATCCCTGATCATGTGTCTCTTCTCTCCACATCGAAAACATGCTCCAAGTAACTTAAAGAATTCTCCTTTATGAAGCTTTCCACAATGCTCACATTGAGGGTTCGTGTATCTGCTCTTTTTCGTCCTTCCAATGCCTCCTACATTTGAGGTTTACCCCAAGACTGCTCTTGCCTGCTTGTTTTTGATAGGGTCACTGCTTCCCACTTCACTTTGAGTATGGTAACTCCTTGTACTCCTCTCAGTTCTTGAAGCACTCATTCCTTTCTTAGTAGACTGCTCCCTGTTCTTCCTCTTCTTGCTCACTTCATTCCTGATATTCTCCAGCTTCTCAACCTGAAGTGCAGCATCTACCAATTGCTAGTAGTCACAAAAATTGTGGATCAAGACTTTGTCCTTGATCCCTAAATACAGTTCTCCCTCAAACTTGCAGCACTTATCCTCCTTATTAGCAACAATGTTGGTCATATACCGTGACAACTGGGTAAATCTCAACTCATATTCACTCACACTCATGTCCCTCTGTGTGAGATTTTGGAACTCTCTAGCCTTCTCTTAGTTATAGACCCTCGAGCAGTATTTCCTCCTGAAAGCCTCCAAAGAGTCTCTTTATGATAACACCTTAGGCATATCCTGACTGTGGGCACTGATTCCCACTACTGAACTGCGTCCCCCTGTAGTAAGCTCACTGCATAGTCTAACTTCTCCTCATTCGTGAACTTCATCTGAATTAGAACCCTCTCGATCCTTTTCAACCAGGATTCAACCTCTTCGGGATTTGTAGTCCCGTTGAAATCTACAACTCCATACTTGTGAAGCTTATCATACTGCCCACTTCTCTTCACTAGAGCTGGCACTGGAATTTGTGACCCTTGGCCCATGGCATAAGTGAAGGCCTGAGCGAAGGCTTAAAAAAACTGTGGGTCCATAGTAGACATAGGAGGAGGAGGCGGTGACACTTCATGTTTCACACTAGGTACCTCAGAATCAGGAGCAGGCTGTGTCCCAACATCTTGCAGGACATAGGATTCATCCGTGCTCCCTTGGTGAGAGCTAGTTCGAGTCACAGCTCCTCGAGTTCTCTTTCGAGGTGGCATTTTTCATTCCTTCAATATAAAACTAGTGAAAACCTTTAGTTTATGAAAAACAATTTCAAATCATGTAAAACAGTTTAGAAACCATGCACTTTGCTTAGTTAAAAATAATGCATGTTCATTTCATGTCTTAGACTACCCAGCAAAAGCCTAGGATACTCCTAAACTTAGTCGCTCTAATACCATAAGTGTTGGACACCCCACCCTTATGAGTCACGAGCTCGACGTCCTAAGCGACATCTGAATGTGTATCCCACAAGGATGGTGTGCCCCCACCAAGACAAACTTCAAGACAACTCACTTCTATTATTTCCAAACAGATTTTGACCTCAATCATTTTACACCTGCCTTGGGACAAGTAGCATAACTATCATTAGGGATATCGAGTTAAGATCATCTAAGGATGATTTCAAATAGAGCCTTGAGATCTACAACTTTGAAGAAGACCTTGAGGTCAGATTCTATCTTTTAAAGGGTCAAAAATGGAGCAGAAGATAGGTACAGATGAAAAGCAGACTAATGAAAAAAAGACAGAAGAAGTGGAAAAATTGCTATAACTTTCCCAACATATATCGGATTAAGGTGTTACTTATATGGTTAGAAAGAGGACTTCAAGATCTACAACTTTTATGAAGACCTAGAAGATATATATTCTATCTTATGAAGGGTTTAAAATGGAACAAAAGATAGGTACAAAACAAACTGATGAAAAAGACAGAAGAAGTAGAAAAAGACAGAAGAAGTGGGAAAATTGCTATAAATTTCCCCACAAGTATCTAATTAAGGTGTTCTTTATATGGTACAAAAGAGGAATTCAAGATCTACAACTTTTGTGAAGACCTAAAAGAAAAATTTTATCTTTTGAAGGGTCTAAAATGGAGTAGAAGATAGGTACAAAGCAGACTGATGAAAAAAACAAAAAGAAGTAGAAAAAGACAAAAGACGTGGGAAAATTACTATAACTTTCACTACAAGTATTGGATTAAGTTTTTTTTATATATGGTTAGAAAGATGACTTCAAGCTCTACAACTTTCATGAAGCTTAGAAGATAGATTCTATCTTTTGGAGGGTCTAAAATGGAACAGAAGATAAGGTATAAAGCAGACTAATGAAAAAGACAAAAAAGTATAAAAATACAAAAGAAGTGGGAAATTTACTATAACTTTCCCTAAATATATCATATTAAGATGTTCCTTTTATGGTTTGAAAAAGGACTTTAAGATTTATAACTTTCATAAAGACCTTGAAAACAGATTCTACCTGCTGAAGGATCTAAAATGGAACAAAAGCTGTATCAGCCTCATATTCATGCTTTAATCCCATCCTGCTAATAATGGTGGCATTAATAATGCTTTTCACATCCATTTTCATCCTAATACCTCTGTTGAGAAGAATTCCAGAATCTTTAAAAATTCTTGTCAACAGCATACCATATGGTAAAGAGCTAGAATCTCTTTTTGACTTCATCATGTAATTTAAAATTAAGTACAAAAGATCAATGGGTTAAAGATTGAGTAGGTGAAACAGACATTGTTCATCGATCATTGTCACAATATGCTTTAAGCCTAATATTGGTAGAACATAATGAAGTAGTGAATGTAGAACCCTAGCCTTTGGAACAAGAGTTAACGCCTTCTTGTCTCTTGGGTCACTACTTCCATATAGTTGTTGATTAAGGTGTGCTTTATCTACACAACCTTAAATAATCCACTTTGGATTATGAAACAATCTTACTCCAATACTTGGACACTCACTGACCTTCTCGATTGAACCCGGTGTCACAATAATCGACAATCTATCTACCATTGATACTGTTGGGCCCCAAAAAAAATTTAATTGATGTTATTAAGCATGAATTGTCCTAATTGTGTGAATTATTGTTTAATTGGATTAAATTGGAATTATTAGTGAAAAATTTAGATTAAGTTGAGTATAATATGGTGTAAGTGGGAACGAAAGAGTAAAATGTATGAGGGCATAATGGGAAGATCACTTAAGTTGGAGAAGTTAAGGCATTGCATGGAGGGGCAAATAAGTTTTTACTCTTTCCATTTAGACTTAAAAGAAAGAATTAGAAAGAAAGAAAGGAAGAGTGAAAAGAAGAAAGAATAGGGTGTCGTTGGTGGAGCTTAGGAAGAAGAAGAGAAAATAGGGCTTTGTAATCTTAGAGGATTTCGACAGATTTGAAGCAAATTCCTAGTAAGTTTGAGTTCTTTTTATCTTGTTTTGGTTAGATGAAACCCTAGTATAGCTTGGCATGAGTTAGAATCGGTTGTTAAGAGGTTTAAGGAAAAATGGTTAGATTTCTTGGGTTGAAGATCTTGTTGTGTTTGTGACTGATTTTAAGGTTGTAATGAGTTAAAAATGAAGTATAAGACATGATTTAAAGTTTAGATGTGTTGCATTTGCAAAATGGGAGGATTGTTGATGAAAAATGTAGGAAAAATCAGGTTCGGATGCATGTCTGGGCTCGCACGTCGCGACGTGTTCATGAGCACGCTGTGGCACACGAGGGTGTGCACGCCGCAACGTGCAAGGGGGTGTACACCACGGTGCGCATAAGTGTGCACGCCGCTGCGCGCTCAAGCCGTTTGCCGCGGTGAGCCCTAGCTTTCAGCGCAGATGTATTTTGGTATTTTGGGCATAACTTTTGCTGTAGATGTCCAAATGAAGTGATTTCTGATTCATTGTGAACTAGAGCCATAGGGCTACAAGTTTTATGAAGAAAGGAAGTTGGAATAAGTCTCTAAAGATCTGAAAATTTGGATGGAAGTTGAGCATAGATTTTAGTGTTAGCACTTTTGATTTTCAAAGCTTTATGAATTTCCTTTGAATGTTGTTTGAATGGGAACTTGGCTTGTTATAGGAAACCAAGCCGACCTAATCCAATTGCAAGAGGAAGGACAACATTGAGCTTGGATTATCAAGCGATATTAGGTGGGTAATATATTTATAGTTGTTGTGTGTATGGGAAAATTATCTTGCTTGCTTGCATGTGTGTGTGACATTGAAATTATTGACAATGTATTGTGATTGTGATTAAAACATGCAAAAATAATAAAAGTGGGGAATTCGGTAGGGACCCGGATCTTTGGTTTAATCTCGGCCTACACCCTAATTAAGCATATTTTATTAATTTGTTGTTCTTTAACCTCTCCTAGCAATTATTAATTGTAAAATGATAAACAAATTTTCACTATATTACATTATAAACCCTTCTTCCAATTAACATTTCACTATATTAGATTATGAATCCTTCCATCCCTCCCAAACAATAATTTTTTAATATTACATCTATTCAAATTCCATTCCATTATAAACAATTATATTACATTACATTCCATTAAAAACCTTACGTTTAACCAAACATAACCTTAATATTGAGTCATAGTCTTATTTTCGAGACAAGATCTTCTGTCCAGTATTACCCTGTCTTATTCTGTCTCATGAAATCTCAGCCATTTATTTTGCGGGACCCACGCGGGACCTATATGGAATCCACATAAATAAATGGCTGAGATTCATTGGACACAATAAGACACCATAATATTAGACAGGGGATTCGGACTCCTTATTTTCAGGGTGTCTAAAATTGGTTTAGGTTTTAAATCCTAATGGTCATTCCTACTTTTCTTTTTATAAATCAATTAGGAGCAAAACCTTCCATTTCGAGACACTAAGTTTGGCGCGAAGGAGCCTATTCTACCTGTGAATTAATATTCATGGCTATGAATATGCATTAGAATTTCATATTCATATTGGAAATCACCATCATTATCATATACATGCATGACATTCATACATATGGATTGACACATGTACCCGTATTTTGTTATGCAATGTTGTGCTGATTTTTATATGTGATGATGTGGACAATTGTTATAGTATGAGTTACTTAGTGGATGTCATTAAGTTGTACACACAGTGAGTCATTATTCGGGTATAGATATAGGTTATTATTGTGTCTATTGATTGAGATATGACATAGTTGGAGCAGTTCGATCGAGCTTGCTCTCAAATGCCAACCCATATATGGTACATGAGAGGTAGCATGATTGTGACAGTTCGATCGAGATTGCTCTTGGATGACAATCAGGTTGTAGTAAGGTTGTGGCAGTTCTGTTGAGTATGGCTCTCATACGACAATCCACTACATTGGACGAAGTGACTCGTGTGAAATAAGAGAGTCCCTATAGCTATAATATGTGGGTAAGAGGTATGTTACAGTTGTCAGTCCTCCACTATTAATTGTGATTGTGATGATTTTGTGACATGATATTATTATGAAAAATGTATTCATGTTTATGAACAAAATCATTTTTTATGAATTAAATTTATGGATGTAATACGTTATAAATATATATGTATCATTTGAAATCCTTAGGAATGCATAAAATAACCATAGTGTTAATTCACTCAGTAAGGTTTGACTCCCCTTAACTATTTTCCAAGATCTTCTTTTCAAATATCTTTTAATAGGGTACTTCATCGATCTTCTTCCTCTCCGATGATTTGATGTATGTTTGTTAGTGACCTTTGACTCTAGAGCCACATTAGTCTTATATGTGTTAGATTTTCCCTTGTATTAACTACCTCAATGTTGTGGCAAATTAATGATTGCATATTGTTAGAACTATTTGATTATTACAATGATGAGTTCGATTATTTTGAAATTTTATTTTTATCATCAATATAGGGATTTGACAGTATTTTAGGCTTGATATAAAGGTCCAGAAAACCTTGAGTTTACTACTTTTTTGGCACAGGTCACGGTCCAAGATCGGGGTCATGATAAAGTTAGTATTAGAGCTTGGTTTTAAATTTGAGTTTGATCAGAATTAAATGAAATATCTCTTTGAACTACTGTGACATTAGGATCATGTTTGTTTAGAATTGTTGTCTTTACTTCCATCCTTTTGTAGTACTGTTAAGCCTTTTATTGTATTTAAATACTTTCTTATTCTTTAATCATAAGGAGGAAAAGAACTTTAGCATGAACTTGAGGTCGAAGGAGCAGCTGATAAAGAATCGGTTCTTAAAGAGGCTATGGCTCCATCGCCACCCAGGTAGGCAAGGCGTATGGCTAAGCCTAGAGCCACTACACGACAACTAGATTTTCAAGCTCAGGGTGAGCCAACAGTGCAGGGTGTATATGTCGTTACTCTAGCAGCAGGTATTGCATGGTTACAAAATATTATAGCTACTCTGAATTAAACCATCCCTTTAATGCAACAGATAGCTCAAAATAGAGCCCAGGGTATGACAGATGTAGAAGTTGTCTTGCAATATACCAGGATTGGTATAATTACTTTTGGTGGTATAGGGGAAGCAATGGACTTTCTTAATGGTATCAAGTCTCAGACTAGAATGGCCTATACAGATTCACAAAGGATTCATATTATTGAATTATCAGTTCTGGCGGTTGAATTGGATTGGTTTATCTAGGCTATTTAGCCAATTATAAGTACTTCATCTTAAGAGGAGTTTAAATAGAGATTTATGAGACATATTTGTCCACCAGCACAGAGAGATGCTTATAGATGGAAATTGTTACACTTTAGGAGAAGTGATAGGTCGGTTGAGTAGTATACTACAAAGTTCTATTGACTAATGAGATACGTAGAGGATATGACTGATCGGAGATGGATAGTGGGACTTTACATTACCGATTTAGGCCTCACATATGTAAGACTTCGTCAGAGGGTCAGACTTTGAAAGGTGCCATAGATGAGGCTAGAGAGATGGAGAGGCGAAACATCATGCAAGGCACCATTCTTGATCTTTACTAGACTAATGGTTTTGGAGTTAAAAGTTATAGTTCTCCATTGTCAATGCTATAGATAGGTGTAAGTGGGGAGCAACGTGGACAGTCTTGATGAGGTCATGGTCTACATGGTTATAAGAATATTAGATATGGTCGTAGGGATCTAATAAGATTAACTAGATTTGGACCTAGAGCAGGTAGCAATACTAGTTGCAGTGGGCAAAGCTTTGGAAGTAGTTCTCACTCTGGAAGTACTGCTCATCATAATTGGGTAGAGTCCATCAGGGACCTTGTCATATTCCTTCGGGTGCTTGCTTTCGATGTGGTCAGATTGGTCATTTTGTTAGAGAATGCCCTAATTCTGGATTTTAAAGACAGTTTTCTTAAGGCTCCTCTATTAGAATGGTACAACCAGTACATCATGTTAGCCTCAACATCAGACGCAATACATAAGTGAATATCATATTGTGGTCCAGCAGGGTCGTGGATCGAAAGGTAGGTTTGGGGTAGATTCTAGACTAAGGGTAGGTTTGGTAATATAAATTTTGGGTAGGCTTTGACCTTTTAGTAGTGAGGAGAAGGATAAGCTTGGGTGTTCACCCTCACCCCACAAGATGCTCAGACCTCTAATACAGTTATAATAGGTACTGTATCAGCTTGTTATGTTGATGCTAGAGTTTATTTGACCCAGTGCTACCCATTAGCTTATATCCCTTGTGTTTGCGTCAAGGATTGGTTGGAAAATAGCCAGATTAATAACTCCTTTATCAATAGCCACCCCTTTGGGTGAATCCTTGAATACAAATATTATTTTTCCTTCTTGTCTGGTGTCAATCGAGGGTAAAGAATTAGTGGCTAATTTAGTATTATTGGATGAGATGGATTTTGATGTAATTTTAGGAATGGATTGGCTATCACAACACTTTGCTACCTTGGATTGTCGAGAGAAATTGGTGATTCTTATGATTCCTGATGATGTTGAATTCTGGATTAGAGGTGATAAAAGGGAAGTTCCACAAAAATTTATATCTACCATTACGACTAAAAAGATGCTTCGATGAGGTTGTCAAGGGTATTTGGCCTTAGTCAGGGATATTTTAATAAAGAGATGTTCAGTTGATGATATCTTGATTATATGTGAATTTCCTGACGTTTTTCCTAAAAAGTTGCTAGGTTTGCCACTAGAGAGGGAGACTGAAGTCTACATTGATGTATTGTTGGATCCTAAAAATTTACTTAATTACTTATTATTTGTTTAATTATTTACTTATATTTTGTTTGTTTGTTTAATTATTTATTTTTAGAATTGGGTCATTAATTTAGTGGGTCTAAGTAGAAATTAGAATTTTGAATAGGCATGGATTAAATGAAAGAAGGGGCAAAGTTGGAAAGGTTAAGTAAGTGAGGGGCAATTTTAGAAGAATAAGCTAAAGATGAGTCTTGATTTAAGAAAGATAAGAAGAGAATAGAGAAAGTCGTGGAAAAGAAGAGAGGAAGAGTGAAAAACATGGGAGAGAAAAAGAAGAAGAAAAATTGTGGGAGAAGAGAGAAGGAAAGAAGAAGAAAAGAAGAGGAATCATCTTGTTAAGGTAAGCTCCATGCTATTTTCTTCTTGTTTAGTTTGAAAAAGGAAGTAGAAAAAAGTGGGTTTTTGTGATGGGAATGAATAGAGGAAGAAGATGATTGAGAGACTCATTTGACTCTTAGGGTTTCTAAACTAGGTTTTGGCTTTTCTAACCTAGATAGACCATGGGTAAGTTAATGCTAAACCCAATTTAGCAATTGTTTCATT
>JANIHY010000004.1:15065577-15078393 GCA_027479065.1 Erythroxylum brevipes | reverse complement strand
CGTTGCTCACACCCACGACCGTCGACGATAACAATGAACATTTTGCTTATCTCTTAAGCTTATACATATATATATATGAGGTCATCAGACTCATGTCCAATTCTTAGGGTCTAACACATCCGATTCTTATTCTATTTTTCTCCCAATTTCGCAATACTCGTAACCAATAATTCACAAAAATCATAATTCAAATTGTTTCATATCATTTGCCAATCAATCTCGGACTCGGAATCAAATAAATCAGTCCCTAGGCCAATTTTTCGGTCCGGATCTAATACTCTAAAAATTCTGGGAAAATTCCCATAAATTCACAAAATTAGGAAATTCTTATTCCTATACTCATATTCCAATTTCCAATTCTCTAAATTCCATTTCATTTCAATTCCATATTCAAAACCTAATTATACTCTTATTACCCAAATTTCCAATTTTCTCAATCCCATCCTCCTCTGTCCTATTATACCCAAATTTCCGATTGCACCATCAAGCCAATTCTCATCCGAACAAATATACCCAATTTTCGATTTCGCAGTCAAGTCGGGAATTGTCATACATGTATGTACATATATCTATATTTATGCAGTCAATAATCATTTATCAATGACTATCGAAACTGTATTGCATGTGCAATGCAACACTTTGCCTGTACTCAATCCTAACCCGATCCAAATTGCCAATATACCCGTCACTCCAGTAACGGGATGTTACAGTGGTGGTCCCCTAAGTTAAGGCACGTGCAGGTTGACCCAAGTTTAAGGCTTCTCCCGCCTGCCCGCTAGTGACATGAAGCTCCTTCATAGACTCCCATAAGTTCACGGCTACGTAAGACCATTACATGAGGTTGCGTTAGTGCGTTCTGTTCATGACTACACAGGACCCTTATGAAAAATGTTTAGTACATTCTATTTTGGATCCACCCAAACCAATTTGATGTGCTTTTGTGTTCATGATATGTTGATAATAGTGATGTATTGATTTGTTGACAAGTTTGATGCATACATGATTTATAACTGCTCGTGAATTGTTTGCTAAATTGAAAATTTTAAGAAATAAGTGTTTGAGGATTTTTATTGCGAAATTACTATAGTTTCGAAAATGTACAATGACAATGAGTTTTGAAAATGATTTTTTTCTTATTTTTCCGTTATAAACTGTTACCTACGAGCGTCAAGCTCACCCCTTTCTGTCCCCTCTTCAGGTGATAGATAAGAGATCAAGTGATCAAGAACCTAAGGGAATTTCTCGAAAAATTTGTTATTTGTATTTTGTAATAAGCCAATGGTGTGGCTTTTGATATGTAAATAAAGTTTTCTAACTATGTTGCTTTAGAAATGAAATGATAGATTGATATAGTTCGTGTATGTATGTTTATATTGATGTCCCTGTAATATGGGTGAGTGGAAGTAATAAGTTTATTTTTAATGTTTGATTGTCATAGGCACGTCACCCTTGTGGGATGATGCCTGATAAGGGTTTATAGAAATAACCCTATAGGATAATATGTTAAGGTTTCATGTTTTCGCAAGAGTTGGGTTACGGAAATGGTAGAGATATGTAACATTATTTAGTTTCATAATGTGATCCATAAACATACGTATCAGTGGAAGAGATTTGTATTAATTAATGTATGATGTCGTGTATCCTAGTGCCTTACTGACGTATACTTCCATTTTGATGCATGTTGACTAAGAAACTATAACATTGCATTTCGATAATAAGATAGAGGCTCTATACTATAATAATTTTTATTGTAGTAATATTTTGTAAGCTATTGGTGCCCCTGAGACAAGTTTTACATATATCTTTAAAACTTAAGAGAATATAATTAAGAAAGAGGGAAAAGGTTTAGTCAAATATCACTAATCATCTACTTGAAAAGGTTTGAAAAACTATCAAAACTTTTTAATTTCCTTGAAATTTATTTTCAAATATTTTAATCCTATTTAAAATGCATGTGTGAACATAAAGGCATATTAGTAATGAGCCCATATTTTTTCTGTTGCTATACAGTATTCATCTAGCCTATTGAACTCCTTTTGGGTTTAACCATCTTATGTATTGTTAAACAATATGGATGCAAATAAAATATAAGTAGCTTTTATTACTTTTCCACCTAGTATATACTTAACTTAGGAAGAGTGTCAAGTTATTTTTAGTGGATTTAAAAATGCTACTTATTATTGTTTTGACAATTTAACAAAAGTTGAAGGAAACATTCTTAATTTTGTCAAAAGAAGGCATTTTGTTCAAAAGTAAAATGAGATTTCTTTTCTTACTATAGAATACACAATGTGTTATCGTGACTCTCAATAAGTTTTCAAATTTTCTATATTGGTTACCCCTATTATAATGATAAGATGAAGTTACAAATATCAAATACTAAGCCTAAAATTAATTAATATTTTTATCAATGCAATAATAAAAATGTGAGTGTTCCCCCTATTATTTTATCAATGCATCAATAAAAATGTGAGTATTTCAATTATATTTTTTACGATCTTAATGTTATGCAACTGATTAATGATCATTCATGTCGAAGATAACTTATTTACTAATTAGGGGTAAGGCTGTATATTACTGGACCTCTCCAAACCTGGTGAATCAATGAGACTTTCATTGGATTATTATTGTTCAAATTATAGGTGTCTTATATGTATGTAGTTTTGGTAAAAGAATTAAAGTTCTATTATTGTAAAATATTTTACCAACCATCTTTTATTTGTTAAGGTAAGACTGTTGTCCATAAAATTCATTGTTATGCACAAGAGGATATATTAACCACAAACATTTCAAAATTTGACATAAGTGTGATATTTATGTTTTTTTTTTAATTTTATAGGTTCTATGTAACTATATATCTTGGGCATCTAAGGCATCTTAATAAACATTATTCATGGAACAACTACTCCTATTAGTTTATATTCATGTCTCTAGATACTCCTAGTTGTATATTTTAATAACATTCAAAGAATTGAGAAATATCCATGTTCTAAAGTAATTATAATTCTTTAGGCTCCAACTTCGTATTTCTTTATCCATATTATAATGTTTTATGAATTGTTGAAATAAAATTGTGTTAGGAAATTATAAAGCATTAATAGGCCCTTTTTCATTATGAAGTATTATTAATAAAAAAAGTTAAAAGAAAAATATGCATAAATTGACCCTTTTCCTTTAATAACTACTAAGAATAATATACATTTCAAAAAACATGTTTTATTTGCATTTCTCATTAGAGTTAAAAGTCAAACACCTCAAGCATAAATATGCCAATCCAATATAGCCAGTGATGAAACATAAAGTAACCAAAGGAATATTCCATATCAACAGAACAATCTCTTCACATAATGTTCAAATTCTCAATTTTCAAATCACAACATGATGTTCAAATTATCAATTTCCAAAGCACAACATGATGTACAAATTCTCAACCAAATCACAGCATAAAGTTTACATCCTTAACCAAATCATAACACATTGTTCTAATTCTCAACCAAATCACAATATAATGTTCAATCCCCATCCAAATCATAAAACAATGTTCAAATACTCAATTAAATTAAAACAAACATGGGTCATTTAACTATAGATTCACCATCATTAACTTAGGATTTTCTTGAAGTTGATTTTTTTCGCTCTTATTTCGAACCTCCTCCAATTTATAGTTTTCATTTATGTATTTGTAATAATGGTTATATTTTGAAAATCTTCAGTTGGTTTGAATACTTGAGATTAACTTCCACCCATATGTAAAAAATTATAAACAAAAAGTATATCGTTATCATTTAGGAATAAATAATAAATAACTAGTTAAAAAAATAGTAAAATAAGTATTTCCACTAACTTCTCAAAATGTTACTCCATATCTTTGAGCAACCTATATGCATATAAATATTTATGTTTTTAGAGTTTTAAGAGAAAATAAGAAATAAAAGTGAATATTCACTCGCTGTCTTCTTCTCCCTCCTATAATAGTGACTACAATATTTACTTATGTAGGTACTGATTATCTAGCTCTTCTTCTTGCACCATTGTCAATGTTGGATGTATATAATTGAATTTTCAATGATCTTCCTTATTTTTATTGTGTTATACATGTATAATTTGATATGAATAATGATACTTAAAGAATATTTAAATCAAAAGTGATTATAAATAAGTATATAATTACCTTAACAATTTTAGGTTGTTTAAAAAGGTTGATCCTTAATTTTACATGCTCTTTTATTATGACCAACTTCAAAATAATGTTAACATCTTATAAGTACTCATACATCCTTAATTTGTTTGGATTCTATAGTTTTTTTTAATCTTTATCTTTATCTTTATACCTTCTTCTAGCCTTTTTATAGCCTTTTATGCATCTTCTTGATCAAAAGACATAATCTGGGTTGTAGGTTTTTAGTCTTCAGCCAAAGGTTTAGACCACTAATGGGTTTCATAAGATACTAATAACTCTTTAAATAACATTCACATTTGTAGCATCAACTCATATACCAATCAATAACTTCCCTTTGGTATGATATACAAACAAAATGGAAGCTTATATAGGATCCTTATTAAATCTTATAGTTTATATTGGTATGTTCTTACTTTATAAATCAACAATGACCTTATCTATAAAATACATTACTTTGAACTTTAAACTTTCATTTCTTTTAGTGAGACATTACCTTGCTTCCCATATGTAGTCTCTATCTTCTTCCTTACCCTCGTACATATATCATCATTGGATTTGATCATCATATCCTTTTTTTTTATGAATTTGTGTTATTAAAGTAACTCAAATATCCTCTAGCATATTGATTAAGCTTTTGATTTTATGAAACCATTAAATGTCTCTAATATGGTGTTGTGAACAATTTCATACTTTGGTTTTATGCTCACAAATGCTTTCACAAAAGTCTTAGGATTCCTTATTTTGAAGTCATCGTAAGCCTTCTTTGATATATTCTTCAGCTGCTCTACTATCTCATTAAATTCTAGTTCGTTGTGCAATTACTTGCTTGCCAAAATAAAAGTAATGCATATGTGGCCCTTATATAATTTAAACCAATTTGTATAAACATGTTAGACACATTTTCTATGCTTAGATTATAGGAAGAGATTCTTGAATGCAGTTACTAAACCTTAAACACAAAAAAATGAACAAATAAAACAATATATTCTAAGTATAATAATTCAAAACACATATAGGAATAAATAGTATAAATTTTTAAAAGTCCAAGAATTTCTACTTATGTTTAGACCTTCACCAAGAATATTTAAAAACCAATTGCAAGATTAATAATTCTCTCCCTCGACCATAGCCTAACATATAGGGCACATATGATTGTTTCCGTTATGCCTAACTATAACTAACAAAACACCTATAAGAAATGTCTTAAAAAACATCCATTTAGTTTTATTATTTTCCTATAACCTCTACGAAAACCATACTTCAATTTAGTAAATATAATGTCAAACCTCTTAAACATTGGTTGTCCAGACTTTTCATTAAGGTTAATTTGGATAACGAATTGCCCCTTCTTTGTGGCTTACAAATAGCTTTCATTGTCTCAACAAATCTCTCTGTTGAAACATCATAACTTTTTGCGATTGCATAATTTATGATTGCTTCCTTAAGCTAAATCCCATTCTTAAACTTTATGCCAATTTTAAAGTGAAATCTTTCATATCCATTTTTTGATTATAAGTAATATATTTCTTCCTTATGATAGATTCCTCGCACCCATCATCATTTGTTACTACAAATTGGTGATTATACTTTAACATCACTATCCTTATATTCACTACATCAATCATTTGAATTCCTTGCACTTCTTTGTGAATTTTTTTAAAATAAGTTCACTCTTTATTACTACATTTGTCATTGTTTGCAACCTCATTATCAACATTTTCATATTCAAGCCTACTACATAACATCTTCCAATATTTCTTTTTATTGCTTTCATAGTAACTTATACTGTATCATCAATTACATAAATTTCTTCATCACCCATATTGTGTTTAGAATCACTCATCATAAAAATAAAATCTTTATTATCTTGATCCATATGAAATTGGAATAAATTCTCTTCATTGGCGATATCATAATCAATTTCACTTTTAGTTGCAAGATTATTATAACCATACTTATAATAGATTTCAATATTATAGTTGTTCAATTTTTGTGCACAGTGAAGCACTAAGAACATGTCTTTATCATGGTATAAGCCCAACTCTTTCATAAATTTCATTGAATCTTCTAAAAATTTGTAAATCATAGATACAACTCTATGACCTTCGAATCATTTAAAGAATACAAGTTGTTGGCAATATTATCCCTTGTTTAAAAGGAGGATTTTGTAAGTAAATGTTACATTCTTTAGGTTGTGATGCAATATATGCCAAGTTGTTATAAATTGAATTATGCCAAGTTGTAGTAGGGAAGAAAGTTATTGAGTGAAAAAAATAATAAAGAAAAAGGTTGAGGAATTATTTGATACTACAATCAATCCATATTAAGTAGAGGCCTATAAAGAGTGGGTGAACATTGTCAAAAATGCTTTTGATTAGTTTGAACAAGAAGGAAATAGAGCCATAAATGGAGGAACTGGCACTGGTGTACTTTATGTTAGAGTTGAGCTCTAAAGCTAATAACCTTTAGCATTTTTGTACAAATTTTATTTTGATTAATAAAGAGAAAGGTAATTTTTCATTAATTTCATGCTTGTTTATATATGAATTGATGTCGATCTTAAATCGAATATGTAACATCCCATCACCGATGGGAAGTGTATATTGGTCAATTGGGACGGGCTAGGAGTTTAGTTTGCATATTTTGATATGTTCATACATTTGGCCTCTAATTTTAGAGGAAAGAGACATTTTGCACATGCACATATATGTACATGCATTCATGACATTTCCCGGCATTTATGTGTGAATATGATTTGTTTTGTGAATTATAAGATAATTGTGTTTGAAAATCTGAATTGGAATGTCTTAGGAGTGATTCTCAGTTGTTTGGGATTCTTAGAAATTTTCTGGAAAATTTGGGAGAAAATGTCCGGACTGGAAAATTTTCCGAGTGACGGACTGATTGTCTTTATAGTACTGGAATAATTGTCCAATGGCAATGGAAAAATTAGATACATGATTTTAGGAATAAAAATGTGGAACCATTGGAATTTAGGGACAACTTAGATTAGAAGTGTTTTAAAAAGGGAAAGATATTTTAAATATATTTGAGGAAAAGACAATTAGCAAGTTCCTAGGTTTGATGGATTTTTGAACAAGCCCATAATGCCTTAGGTTTTCGACTTTCCTTTTTGAAATTACTTAAATCACTTTGACAGCTACTTATCTCCTCCACCCTAGGGCATGCTTTCTTCTCCCTTCGATTGATTCTCGTTTTCTTCTCCCTGCGTGATCTTTCGTTGTCCACTTGCTTACTTCTTCTTTGTTGTTTAAGACCAACCCTAAAACTTTGAGAAGATGAAGATTTGTGAGATTTTTAAAGAGGGTCGTAGGTTTTGGAGGGTGTGAAGAGTTGGGGAATTTTCAGGAGCTTTTAAGTGTTGGAAGCTTGACTTGGTAAGTAAATTGCTTTTATGTTGGTTATGTAGTGGTTAGATGCATTTATAGTGTTTATTGTTAAAGATTGTAGTGGTTGAGGTTGAGTTATGGCTAATTTTGGAAGAGAAAATGTGAAAAGAGTGTCGGAGAAGAAGGCCAGGTCACGACGTATCTACGCCACGACGCGGCGAGAATTAATTTCCTCGTCGCGGTGTGTGCGAGGGCCTTGCCGCGACAAGCCTTTATTTACTGGCTGGGGCGAGCTTGTTGGAAGCGCCGTGGCGAGCCCAAAATGTCACGCCCCGGTGAGCACCTTCTGACGCCGCGGCGAGCTACTCCATGACACCGCGGCGAGCGTCCTTTGGCTGCGGCGAGACCTATTTTTTTGAACTGTTATGTTTTAGTTTTTTGTTCATAATTGATGATGTAGACTTCCAAATGAAGCGATTTTTGATTCGTTATAAACTAGAGAAAGAAGTCTACAATTGTTGTGAAAAAAGAAAGTTTGAACTCAAGTTTTTAAGATCTCAAATATTGAATGAAAGTTGATGATAGATTTCTATTGCAACCTAAGGATAGTTTCTTGATACTTGGAGTATAATTTTGAGGTTTCTGAAATTAATTCAATGCTTTTGGAGTCTATAATGGGTGAATTTGATCTAGTAACTAGCAAAATTTGGCTTTTAGGTCTTTCTTGCGAATTTAAGGGTATTGTCTGAATGTTGTAGAGTATATGGTATGAAATTTTGGTTTGAGACAAAAGAAAGTGAAATTTGGGAAATAGCGCTGGGAATGTCACGAACATGCATTGCACATTTTTTTATTTTTATTTGCGACATGTGCATTATTGAATCTTTTCTGATTATGCATTTGGTAATGTGGGATCATTTTGGCTATTATAGAGGCACCGTTGGAACGTCATTCTACGGACATTGCTGGGACTTCCAAGTAGTAGCTCGGAAGTTATAGGTGATAATGTGTATAATTGAGAACGATATGTCTGATTTTGATAAATTGGATTTGATTGCAATGTGATATTGTAAAATTGTGATAAATAAATTATGTGCATGATCATTAATAATAGTTGTGACTAGAGCTGCCACCGAGAGCTACAGGCTCAATGTTTAATGTGCCCGAAAAGGGACAGTTCAGAGCTATATGCTCAACGTTTAATGCACTCGAAATGGGATAGTTCAGAGCTATAAGCTCAATGTTAATGCGCCCATACTGGGACAGTTTAGAGCCTCAAGTTCACCGATCAATGCGCGCAAATTGGGACAGTATAAGCGCCCAGTCACAACACAAAATTAAAATGGGAAAATAATAGGAAAATGTCATATGTTCAATTATTATGCGTATTAATTGAATTGTGGATTGGGGAAAAGGGTTAAATGCTTATAATTATATGATAACTGCTTTGTGCAATGCCTGATTTTGCTATTGTGTTATAATCTGTAAATTGCTTGCGAAATGTATGAATTGAGTGAACCATCGATGATGGTTCCTCATTGAGTTTGTAAACTCACCAAAAATTGCAAACTATTTTTCAGGATCGAGAGAGTAGACTCCTAGCTCCAGAGGGACTTTTCCTGCCGTGTAGATCGTATTGGCAAGAGAAGTCATGGCACACAGGTCGGTCAGCTGGGATTTTTGGGGATGACTTAGTTAAACTTTTGTATCAGTTTTTCTTTTGGAGTAATGTATATAGACAGTGGAAAACTGATAGACATGTAAATTTCTGCTTTGATGATATGATATGAGAAAGCATTTTGGTTTCAAAATATAGTGATTTTTATATTATAGTTTTATGAGTATGATGCCATGAGAGTATTGTAGTGACTATTCGTAGCTCTCCCTTATTGTAGGATATGTATCGAAATAACCTACGGGCGTTCCGGTGTATACCCTACGTTAAGGGGGCGCTACAGAATAAATGAAGTATATGATACAAAACATAGCATGAAGGAAATCATGATGAAATCGGAATAATGAGATTTTTATCATGTGCAATTATGTTAGTATCTAAATTATCCTTAGTCATAGGATTAATAAGACATGACATTATTAATCTGGATAGACTAACACATTTCATATTCTTTGATTTGATTAAGTAGTGGATCTCACAAACTGTAAGCATCAGATGTTTAGAGTTAATATGTGGATGCTTACTAAGAGTAGTAAGTACATCGAATGACCCACTATGAGATTATTATATGGATGATCTATCAAATGTCAATGATTAATCTCATCATAACAATGGTGAAAATACCCTTAGACTTGAGGTACTCAAGGATATCTTGGATACTGATCTTGTGATTTGACATCATTCCTTATTACCTCAAGATGAGGTCACTCATAGGGTGGTGATTAGGTACAATGATTGGTATTCGAAGCTAATTGGGTAGCCAATAAAGAATTCACTAATCCTAATAAAAGGAGATGATATCCACGACCTCTTATCGGGGTCATTACTCAATAGTCTCTAGCCAGAGTTGTTATGTGTCATAAAGAGAGTCTTTAATGACACATAGAGTAATGAGCTCCCAGGACAAGAACTAGCATTACTTGGACTAGATGTGACGTAGTCAATCTAGTGGGAGTTGACACATAGCCCATACTCCAAACCAAATGAGGTATAGAATGGGGAAAGGATGAATTGCACGATAATCGTCTATGGAAAGGTTCGTAAGTTGGATAATTAACTATTAAAGAGTTCGTGTGTTAATCCACTTATATTGCGATAAATTGGCATCATGAAACCCTTTATGATTTGCTTGAATTAAGAATTAATTCAAGTGGCATGAAATCATCCATGATTTTCTCGGATTAAGAGTTAATCCAATTGCATAAAATAACAAAAAATCTATGGGCCAAACGTGTAAAAGATCGGATGAAAAACAAAGTATGCATGGTTATCAATGAAGTAAGCCATGATCATGACCGAAAGCTTGACAGATGATACATAAATGAGTTCTTCACTTATGTACGAGAGGACTAATAAGTTAATGCACGCTTAAGTGAGAGGATAAGGGTCTAAAAGTGTTCTAGAGTTAGAGAGAAGTGGTCGTGAGTCTTGTTCATGTAATTTATGCAATTGTTCCATGAATCTAATTGCATGCAACATAATCTTGATCTATCTCTCCATTTGAGCATATACTTGAACTTATCTAGTTTGGTGCTCTAACCACCCTTACACACTACTTCTTCTTCATCATTGCATGTTCTTAAGTGATCAAGGAATTTGTTTGGTGTTTGCTACAACCTAAATAAGGAGAATATTAAAGAAAAGAAGAGCATTATCAAAGGTACAAGTGCTGAAATTTTATGTTCTTATAATCTATATATGCATGTATCCAAGATTCTAGAATTTTATAGATGTCATGGGGTAGGAATTTAGATTCCAACACTTCTACTGCCTTATTATGCATATGATGCATGAATCCATGGCTCTCTAACACATTACAAGTTTATAAACCTACAATGTAGTGAATTTAGAAAGAATATTCCTAACTATAGTATTTATTCCACAAGAAATAAATCTAGGCCCTTAAACTTTTTTTATAGTTAAGATTAGATTCAAAACTGCTAATGGAAATCTGAACTTCCTTAGATATACTAGATTCTTACATAGTGTGGCAATACACAATACAAATATAAAACAATGATAGCATAACTAATGATTCTATTTTCTCTTTTTTGTCCTTTTTTAATAATTCTCAATATAAGCCCAATATTATTTAGGATTTAGATTGTAAGGTGTATAAGTTAACATTCCAAATAGGAAATTATAAAATTTAAGCCATATGATTTTAGCCATAGTAGTCTAATTTTTATGTCCTATTGGCCATAGTCATAGTATACTTGAGCGAAGATGATATATTGTTCATGACTTTCATTGTAATGATGAATTTGTATACTAATAATTGTTCCCTCAATGATGTACTTATAGAAGTGAAGTAATATTCTTTTCTTAAAAATAGTTTAAATTTTATTTGGATATACTTACATTATAATTGGAGTTTTACTTTCAAAGAATCAGACATTGTTTAGTCTACTAAACATGCCAATGAAACCAAGAATCAGAAAAAGTTTCATTATATTTCTACCCTTAAAAGTAAGTTACATAAATAAAGCCTTAGATTTTTTATCTAAGTATTGCAACGCATGTGTATAACAAAGTGGAAAACATGCTAACTTAGTAAGAGGTTTCTTTATATATATAAAAGTGAAGGTTGTCAACTTCTTTGGAAATAGACAAATGATTATAATTCCCAATTCATTAAATCTTCTTATCATTGGTTTTTTCAATGATAGTTTTCATTTAAGAGCCTCTTAGACCTATTTCTAATTTAATTGCACAAAATATAGAATAATAAATAGATAAAGATAAAAAGGGAAGGAGTATACCTAGAGTATCTCTTCGATGAGGATAAGAACTCAGTCAACTTGAGGAATAACCTATAAAACCCAAACAATAGTTTTATAAAAGAAGTAAAGCTTAATTATATGAATAAGATTATGTATTAGAAGAAAAACAAAAATATAAAACCTCAATTGTTAGCCCCAAATTTTTTATTATTATTATTAAGCACGATTAGATTAAATTGATTAAGTTAGATTAGCATTAATGAGTTAGGTGAAGAATTAATGGAATTAAATGGGTTAGTTGGGTTTTAATGAAGTAGGAAAAGAAAAGAGGATAAGAATGCATTGGGCTCAAATAAGATGGGCTTGAGTAGTATAAGAGGTTGTAGGAAGAAAGGAAGAAGAAAGGAGAAGGAAGATGGGCTTAGGGGCCTTTGGGCTTAAGTGATGTTATAAGAAATATAAAAAGAAAATGAAAGAAGTAAGTAGGAGGAAAAGAAGAAGTGGGTTACGAAAATTTGAGAGGAAAAGAGAGGTGGTTTCGTGGAAAGAGAAAAGAAGAAGGAGAAAGAAGAAAAAGCTTGAGTTAGGGTGGTGATTTCCAAGAGATGTAGAGAGTCTTTGAAGAAACTCCAAGGAGAAAAAGTGAAGAGGAAGGCTAGAGCTACATTTTGATACAAGAAACCACTTGGTTGGTTAAGGATTCAAGGTAAGTTATGAGTTTTAAGTTAAGCTTTTAGTTAGGTTTTTGGTTAGAAAGCTTAGAAATGGAATGGGTCTAGTGATTCTAGGGTTAATTTCATGATTAAGGTTTATTGGGTTTATCGATTTTAAAACCCTATGTTGATATGGGGTTATTTTTATGTTCTCTTGAAGAAGGACAAGAAGAGA
>JANIHY010000004.1:15051399-15065477 GCA_027479065.1 Erythroxylum brevipes | reverse complement strand
CGATTCTTTTCTTAAATTAAACAAGAGTCATAAGATTATAATTTACAAGAGAAATGAATATGAAATTTGGGTTAAAGTAAATAAACCCCACAAGGCAAGGTGATCAAGTTTCATGTTTTACGGTTCAAGAGTTGGACTCCGGTAATGGATCAAACAGTTGGGGTCCGGTCTCCGGGTCGGGTCCCGACATCAATTGTGAGATATATATCAAAGTGAACAATGAAGGAGTAAGACAGAAGATGACAAAATCCAAGATGGAGATAGCTAAGGAAACCAATGAAGCAAGGTGAAGAAACTAGCAGAGAAGTAACTAGCATTCTAGTGGAGACAATGAAGGAATGCCAATAGAGACGATGAAGGAGTGCATTTTTAGGGTTAGATTAATTTTAACTTTTTATAAAATTTAACATAATTTTAATTTATCAATTAATAAATTTCATACATAGCACAACTTCAATATATGGTAGCCATATGGTAAAAATATTGATATCATATGGCTTACCACATTCTCTAGATTAATAGAGAACTTAACACATGTTTGATTTTGCTACAATTAAAAGTTGGAGTATTTTAACACCACTTTTTTGTGTTTAGGCTAATATTACAAAATTGAGTTACAATTAACCCTACAGAGAAATAGAAAAATTCATAGTTTAAAACACAAATGTGTTGGAGCCAGTGTCCATATTCTAAAAGAAATAGTGAGATATACAATCATATCCTAAGTCTTGTCTATAGTGGATATCCTTATTTAGAAATATATATTTTTACAAATTTTTAAACACTAAATGGATTCTATCACTTATTAGAATTATATTTAAGTTAGGTTGAGATTGGTAATGGATAAGTTACATAAAATTATACTAGTTAGAGTTTATAATTAAATATACTTGTATAAACATAGTATAGATATAATATTTGTAATCTTCACCAAGTAGATCTTTAAACAAATAATGAAGTTAACTTCTTTTACTCTTAAAGATGTAAGCACACCAATTAGTTGAATATCATTAAAAAACTTCTTATGTTAATAATAGTTATTGTTTCTTTCTTTCTTTTAAATAAATATTTCCTTATTGGATATAATATATTTTTTAACAAATGATATTAGAGCATAATTGAGGTAACATTAATTTTGGTTGTAAATTTTGAAGGTAAGAAGTTTAAAAATCTTAAGAATTTTAGGTTCTGGTAACAAAAATTGAAGGACTTGTTATCACAATAATGCATGCTGAACAAGCTACAAGAGAATAAGCGAAAAGATAAATTGGACCTCAACTAGGAATAATTATAAGAATGAGTAGTTGACACCATGTAACTTTGTTTAATAGATGAGGTCATGTACAATGTCATGGAAATTACATCACTATATAGAGATATGGAAGAAAGAGGAGAGTCATACATAAAAATTTCTCTCATAAATAAGTTGTAAATGAAGAAGAAATTGTACAAGTTGAAGATGCAGGAAGGAACATATCTGTAACAAATTATCAATGAATTTAACAAATTATCAGTATCATATTGACGTTCAAACATTATAAGGATGTCAAACATTATAAGTTAGATTACTTCAACTGTTATGTGCTTAGTAAGTAGTCTAAGGTCACATTTAATAAGTGTAAATTGCATCATGCATTAGGGCATAGTCTGATATATGTTTAGTTGTGAATTCGATCATTTAGTATGTGTTTAGGTTAGAATTGTATATTTTGTTAATTATTTGTGTTTTAAGTGTTTTATGGGTTAAGACAAGCTTTTGAGCTTAAATATTATATTTTTGGGGTACCTTGATGGGTTTACTAGTGTTTCAGGGTCATTATCAAAGAATGGAGGAATTTTGGAAGAAATTCAGGCCGAAACAATAGCCTATGATCATGATAGAAGGCTAAGATGTGGGCTATGATCGTGGCTTGCCTCTGGCAGACACGCAGTCACTTACAAACTTCATGTTTTGAGTGACTTTTTGGATCTTTCAGACCTCGGAAAGACCTTAAGGCTACCCAAATCATAAAAGACTATTTAAAGAAAATTAAGAGGAGCACAATGGAGCTTTTTGCATCAGCTACACTTGAAACCCTAAAGAGAGAATACAGAGAGACAGAGAAGAAGGAAGAGGAAGATAAAGCTGATCCGATGTGTTTCCTAGATCAGGAAGTTTTTCGACGTCACTGCCTTCCGTCATCTATTCTAAGTCATTATTTCCTTTTCGGTTCAATTTTATTTAGAATTGAGATAGACAGTATAATGATAAGATTTGAATTATTGATGATGTTCTAAACTCTCCTTCGGGATTTTATTTTGATTTAATGATATTTTAGTCGATTGTGTTTAATGGATGAATATTGTGATTTGATTACGTTCTTGCATAATTCGGTAATAAACTGACAAGGTGAATTGAATGAAAAAAATGATTAAATCAGATTAATGAGAGTTAGGAGATTTAATAAAAACTATGTCAAATCATATTGAAAATTATGCAGAGAAAGATCCCATGTGATGTTCCGATAGTTTATTAGAGTGCTTCATATCCAATTAGGGTTTTAGATAATTTGGGAATTGAGAGATTGCAAATTCCATAATCTAATTAGGGTTTATAATTTAGGTTTAATGGTTATAACTCAAGAGAGAGTAATCAACCCTAGGATAGTCTATAACTGACACTTCATTGACACATAATTGGTTAGGTTAACATTAATGATAAGTAAAATCCCCTTTCTTATAAATTGGTAAATTCCTTAGGTTGATTTCTGTTGTGATTGCATATTACACACTTGTTAATACTTTTGTGTTTAATTTCTGATTTGATTGGTTTAACTCAATTCTCGTAATTAATTTTTGTTGCATCTTTATTTTCAACTTTATAGTTTTTCTAGCCTTAGATTTTAGGACTAGATTACTCTCCTTCCTTATGATGACATCTTTAATAATAAACCACAAATTGTGTGCTTGCATAATATTGAGGGTTTATAAGATTAAAACTTACCCCGATCAAGTTTTTGGTGTCGTTATTAGTGAAGAACAAGAATAGTTTAGTTCTTTTAGTCTAAGGCGTTTTAATTAGTTTTAAGTTTTTCTATTCTTTCTTTTTTTTTTTATCCAGCTCTTGCATAAACACAAGAGTTATAAGAAGCTTGAGAGATATAGCTGAAATTGTAGAGCTTGACATCACTCATCTAGAATGTTCAATTAAAAGAACTAGGCATGAAGAAGAAGAAAACGAAACTGCAAAAGCAACAATGGCCAAGGAGTTTTAGCAAGATTTGGATTAAGAAATTAACTAAGGGCTTCGATCGAAAATCCTTATGGACTTCATGAGACCGGGCTTCAATGTGGCCAATCAAAGAGTAGTTAGGTCACCCATGTAAGCAGCTTATTTTGAAATCAAACCAACCCTTCTAAATATGCTTTAACAAAATGTGCAATTTTATGGATTAACGAATCAAGACCCAAACACACATATTGTCAATTTCATTGAAATCTACAATACCTTCCGTTATCATCAGATGCCAGAGGATATTGTAAGAATGAGACTCTTTTCTTTTATCTTAAGGGATAGAGTAAAAGCTTGGTACCAGTCCCTCAACCTGATTAATGTCACCACTTGGGACCAATTAGTTTGTGCCTTCCTAGATAAGTACTTTCCTGTTACTAAGATTACAAAGATTATCAAAGAGATCATAAGCTTTCAACACGGTGACAAGAAATTGATTTATGAAGTATGAGAATGATATAAAGACTAACAAAAGTAAATGTCCACACCATAACCTACCTAACGAATTTCTTTTGAAAACATTATATAATGAAGTGACCCCACATATAAGAGGCACAATTGATGCTATTTTAGTATATGAAGTAGAAGAGTTGTTAGAAGAGATGGGCATGTAATAGCTGTTTATGGATGAACGAGTGGAGTAGACAACCTATAACTTTCTGTGAACAAAATGGAACTTTCTATGAACAAAATGGAGTTTTAGTAGTCGATCAAATGATAGAAATGCAATAAATTGGTAATTTAACTTAACAGGTAAACAACATGAAGGCTTCATCCTCAATTATAGTAAAAGTTATTCAATTGAAGTGTGAGCTCTGTGGGGAGATGAATCATGATACAGTCGATTATTTCTTGATGAAAGATAATGGATTAGAGCAAGTAAACTACATAGGAACTAAATATGGTCAAGGCGGGGGAACCAATCCCTACTTTAATGCATACAACCCTAGGTGGAAGAATCACCCAAACTTCTTTTAGTCAAACAATGTTGTAGGACAGCTCAGACCTCAAAGCCCACTAGGTTTCTAGCAAGATAAACTGAGTTCGATGGAATCTAAACTAGAAAAAAGTTTAGACAAAATTAGAGGTATGGAGGATGCATATAAGAGGCTTCAAGGCAAGTTTGAGCAAGTTACAAAAAACCACACCTCCTCGATACAAAACCTGAAGGTCCAAGTAGGCCAATTGGCAAAAGCAATAGTGATCGAAATGTAGGAACCCTTCCAAGTAACACCAAGTCCAGTATGAAAAAATTACGGTCGTTACACAAGTGACTGAGGAATCACACCAAACTAAAGACGATGAAGGGAAGGACAAGAATAAGGTTGATAAGAATGTTTTTCGAAGTGAACTAGAATTACAAAGAACCTAGAAGCATCAACATAAAAAACCTTACCCCATTTTAGCACAACAAAAGAAAAATCCATTCAGGAACAAAGGGAAGGCAAAGGTATAAGTGAATAAAGAAGGCTCTCTTCTGGCAAAGTACAATTGTCTGAGATAAAAAGTAAAAACCCCTGAATCCATTCCCGATCAAAGCCATGAGGAAATCTAAGGAAGCTGAGCTGAATGAAGTTTTATACATGGTCGAGCAAGTACAAGCATGACTTACAATGGTGGAATTAATAAGGGGAAAGGTGGAAAAAGAGTTGGAGGAAGAAAAGAAATTGACAACACCACCAAAGAAGGAGGATCCAAGGGATTTTTATATCCCTTGCGTTATTAAGGGTGTTAAAATAGAGAAAGTCTTCACTGATTTGGGAGCAAACATAAACATAATGCCATATTCATTATATCAGAAGCTAGGTTTAGAGAGATAGTCCCCACCAAGATACTAGTAAAAATGGAAAATAAGTTAGTTCATCATCTGAAGGGTATCAATTATTGATGTAGGTGGGGGTGAGTTGATTTGTAGGAAAGGAACATTTGTCTTTCATCATAACCAAGAATGACAAAATTCCTCTCTAACCCATGGCCATCAAGAAGGGAACGGATTTTGGTGGAGAAAAAGAGAAGAATGATGATAGAAAGTATTCCCTAGAAAAGAATAAATCACGAAGCAGAAGGAGAAGAAAGAATCAAGAAAAGGATGGTGGTGACATAAGTAACTTAATGGAACGTGTACATTTTATAAGATTGACAATCGAGTGAGCATCGAAGAATTTTTTTAAACCCCCTTGAGTAAAGAAAGCGTCAAGATAACGAAAATAAAAGAAGCGTTACATGGGAGGAAACTCATGGATTTTGAATTACCGGTTATTTCCTTAATTTTAGATAGTTTGAATTTCGTAGTTAGTTTGTTCTAGTTCCAAATAAATATCGTGGAAGAGTAGGGCATTAATTTTGTTAAAGATGATTGGAAAGGAAAGTATAATGAGGTGATAGTGCTAAAAAGAAGTTAGGAAAATATATGGGGGTCTGTATAAAGACAAAAGACGAAAAAAATCAGAAATTTAGAGCATTATAGGCACACATTTTTTAGTCTTTTTTCTTACAAAATTGCCCCTCCCCTCGCCTACATATTCAATTCTAACCTCATTTCTCCCATCACTTTCATTTGGACTCTCTCTCTACACATAAGACATTCAATGGCTCTTAATTCCCTCTACCTACATTCATCTCCTTTCCTCTCACACCTCAGCACACACTCATTCCTAATGGGGCCATGGATCAAGTAGACTATTAAGTGCCCGTAACTAAAGGGAAAAACCCAAGTATTAGGCTGTGGAAAAAGAGATAAGGTAACAGACTATAGAGCGCCTTTCCCGATCTTCTTAGATGAGGAAGGTAACTGCCGTCACTCCCTTCGCAATAAGCAAATTATGGTTCCCAAGTACTTCCATTTTGAGACTTTAGATAGACTAGAATTGAGAGACAAGGTCGAGAATCTAGTAGAGAGAATTCAATGGGGACAATTTATTTATTTTCAATATCTAGTTTATTAAGAACTAACCCTAGAATTCTTTACATCCCATCAGTTTGAATCTAATAAACCTAAGGAATTATGGCTATGGGGATAACCTAACGAGCTTAATTATGATATTTTGTATGAAATTTGTGGGTTCCCTTAATCATCTGTAGTGGATCAGCACAATGATTTCTGTGTCACCCTTTATTGGACTTAATTAACTAGGTTAGATCACTTTTATGCTAAGAATGCATATAACAACATCATCAGAAGCCATGAACATTTATTGCTACATAAATTCACGTGTCAAACTATTTTTGACAAGACAAAAACTAAAAAGTGTTCAACAAAGGAACTTTTCCTGTTATGGTATATAGACCATAGCATCCCAGTTTGCACAACCATCCACAACCTTTATTACTACTGGATGTAAAAGGAGCAATAACTTAGGAATAGGTTTCTTGGTTTCGTCCATAGCTAATTATTACGAAGTTGAGTACAACAGATTCACGATCTACCATCCTAAATTCATAAACTGTCATTATCTATGGCAAGTTAAAATCCTGAAGTCTCATACTATGGAACGTCGGGATATTAGTGCCAAAACACATGTCAAGATCAGGACCAATCAAGCAAGTTTAATTACCCAACAATAATAAGAAAGGGATTCGACTAGTGAGGAGTCCAAGGAGGAGGACAAAGAAGAAGAATCAGGATGGAAGAAAGCATTAACGGTAATACCTGATCAAACCAAAACTACAATAGATAATTTGGAAAAGGAACAAAAATGTCAGATTCGGGATATTAGACGTATTCATAGATATTTCGAGGCTCAAGTTGTGCAACTATAGCTATAGCCTCCTTCACCATCATTACCTCCATCACCATAAGGTTTTATTTCTAAACCTTTTCTTTTAAATTTAGTCTTATTTTTGTTTTATTTTATTTTATGTTATTTCCTTCTATTTGTGTTTGTTTTTCTCTTTTTTCACATTGAGGATAATATGTTGTTCAAGTGTAGGGAGGGTTGTGTGTTTTGCTTTGAGTGTGAATTTTATATATTGTTATGCTAGTGTGTTTAGTTTGCATATTGTGAATTGTATGAATGTATCGATCGCTTTGATGGAATAAAATCGATTTAATTTTGAACATAATCTATTAGGTTCTGAAGAGTCATTAGCTCATAAAATTAGTGATCTAGATTCTTTGGCTAAAATATGCAAGTTAATTAGGATTTAATCTTAGTTTATCACCCTATACGTTATCACATTCATTAATAATTTTAGGTCTTTTGACTAAGTAGCTTTGCTATTATTATTTTTCATGAAAAAAAAGTAGCTAAAGCAACAAGGTAGGCATTAAAAAGAAAAAAAAGTGTTTTTAAAATTTAAATAAATAACTATTCCTCTATCCTTCAAGTGATGAATAAAGTTAATAGCAAGTTAAAAGCTTGATGTAACCAAGTAATCAGATCGACACCCATCACAAATGTGTGCCTTCACCTCAAAAAGCTATAATGATGTTCCAACTAAGCAACTTACTAAAAACATGACTTAATAAAGTAATTGGACTGACATTCATCACCAATATTTGCCTCCATGTAAAAATACTAGGTCTATATCCATAAAAAGTAACAAAAAGAATGTTTTCTAATAAAAACCTATCGAACTTGTAAGTAGCTTAACTTGTCGTGAAAACGTACTTAGTTTTAGTTTCAAAGTTTGATTGACCAAATAATTATTAATGTGTGTGTACAATTGAAAGGGGTGAATAAACTTGACATTTAAGTTTTGATTAATATATATATTATTCTAGAGTTCCAAGATGCAGATTATGCATGATAATAATTTGGAACAACTTGAATGATTGAAGTCACATCCTCATTATTGCATTATGTGCTTTGAGTTTTTATGTTGTTTGTTGTTTTTTTACTTGAGAACAAGCAAACATTTAAGTGTAGGGATGTTCATAAGTGTAAATTGCATTGTGTTTTAGGGCATAATTTGATACGTGTTTAATCATTAATTCAATCATTTAGTATATGTTTAGGTTAGAATTGTGTTAGTTTGTTAATTAATTTTTTTAAAAGTGTTTTATTGGTTAGTACAAGCTTTTGAGCTTAAATATTATGTTTTTGAGGTACCTTGATATGTTTACTAGTGTTTCAGGGTTAGTATCAAAGAATAGGGGAATTTCGGAATACATTTGAGTCAAAACAATAACCAATGATTGTGATAGAAGGCTCAGATGTGGGCCGCAGACGTGGCCTGCATCGGGTAGATGTGTAGTCGCTTAGGAATTCACATTTCGAAGGAATTTTTAGACCTTTCAAACCCCAAAATGACCCTAAGGTTACCCAAAACATAAAAGACAATTTAAAGAACATTAAGAGGAGTGCAAAGGATCTTTTTGCATCAACCATACTTGAAAACCTAAAGAGAGAATACCAAAAGATAAAGAAGGAAGAGGAGGAAGAAGAAGAAAAAGTTGACTTGACATGCTTCCTGAATCAAGAAGTTTCCCAACGTTGCTACCTTCTATCGTCTATTCTAAGTTATTATTTCCTTTTCGTTACAATTTTTTTATGTACAGAGTTGAGATGGATAGTATGATGATAGGATTTAGAATATTGACGATGTTCTAAACTCTCCTTCAGGATTTTATTTTGATTTAATGATAATTTAATCAATTGTGTTTATTGGATGAATGTTGTGATTTGATTGCTTCTTATATAATTCAATAATAAACTAAAAGGGTGAACCGAATGAAAAATGATTAAATCATATTATTGAGAGTAAGGTGATTTAATAGAAACCATGTCAAATCCTATTGGTAATTGTGAGGAGAGAGATCCAGTGTGATGTTTCGATAGTTTATTAGAGTGCTATAGTTCTAATTAGGGTTTTAAATAAATTGTGAATTGAGATATTGCAAATTCCATAATATCATTAGGATTTAAAATCTAGATTTCAATTGTTATAACTCGAGCGAGAGTAATCAACCCTAGGATAGTCTAGAATCGACACTCCATTGACACATAATCGACTAGGTTAGCATTAATGATAAGTAAAATCCCCTTTCTCATAAATTGGTAAATTCCTTAGGTTGATTTCTATTGTGGCTGCATATTACACACTTGTTAATACTTTTGTGATTAATTTCTGATTTGATTGGTTGAACTCAATTCTCATAATTATTTTTTGTTGCATCTTTTATTTTCAGTTTTATACTGGCCTTACGTTTTAGTAATAGATTACTCTCTTTCCTCATGGGATTGACACCTTTAATATTATGATACGAACCATGCACTTACAAAATATTGATGGTTTATAAGATTAAAACTTACCCCGATCAACATTGAGGACGGGCAAATAAAAAATCAAAGAACTTCTTAACTATGGATATACTGACGTATGAGATCCTATAAGAGAGTTTGCATTGGATGAATCCTAGTTATTTATGGCATTTATTGACAATTTTTTGATAAAAAATTAAATATATTTTATAAACCATAAATTTGAGTTTTTTGTAAAGTTCACATCATGAAAGGATGAGGTGAAAAATTATAGAGACAAAAAATCACGTACCTGAGGTTATGAGCAATACCAAATATATCGATCAAAATTATAAAATAAGGAGCATAAGATTTAGATAAACAATATAGTTCAAGAAATACCATAGCAAAATGGTATTATAGAAAGGATACACAAAATTCATAATTGAAACAGCTAAGTATTTAAGATTGAATATATAGATCCCTAGAATTTTTTTGGGTGAAAGGAATGAGTACGAGTTGTTATCTCATCAACAAATCACTCTGAACATCATTGGATGGGAGAGTAAATGAGAAAGCATAGTTGAGAAGTAAGGTAGATCTTTCAAATATAAAAAACATTTGGATTTCCTACATATAGCCATGTCTTTAGTCATGAGAGTTTTAAGCTTGACTAGAAATTGAAGAAATGTAACGTCATTGATTACCTTAAAAGTGTGAAGGGATACAAGTATTAAGACGTGACATAAAAAAAGTGATAAGTAAGGATGTAGTGTTTGATGAGTAACATATGTTAAAGCAAATATATATAGATGTGTCATGATTAGTGACAACACGTGTCGAGTGCATTGCAAAATTTACTTGACTCTGCACACTAAAATTTGTAGTTATGGTGAGTTGGAATCGAATCTACAAGGAATGTTCGGTTAATTTTCATACCAAAATTAATTGGTGCAAGGAAAATTTAAAAAGGGAGGTTTTGGATTTTTAGCAATTTAGAAAATAAAATAAAAGCAATCAATTGAAAACAAATTAAAACAAGCAATAAAAAATGATTAAGCTGTCGAATATACATAAGGTCCGGTTCTAGGTTCAATCTTGACCTAAACACGATCAAGAATATTTTATCATCCTAATGTCTTTACAACTCTCTTCGAACTATTAATCTAGAATAAATAGATTGCTCTCCTAATCTTTGTTTTCCCTTAGTTTTGTTTAATCAAGATATGATTATTAATTAAACCTAACTACCAAATAACCTAGGATACGATCTCTAGGTTTAATTTGGAAGCTGCATTATGATGTGGAAAATGATCAATGTAAGCAGTAACCTCACACGTTTAGGCTATCTAAGCTAAGTTACATTGTTCCTAACAATACGGGATCATTAGATGCTACTCACAAACATCGAAAGCAATGATTACAGATTACATTCAATGTTTTAGCAATAGGTTTGAAATAGAATAATCAAAATAATGTATTAAGATCATTCATCCCAAAACCCAATCAAATCAACACTAACAAGACAACAATATGAAAAGAAATTACAACCTTAAAATGATAAAAATAGCTTAACCATGACTTGGAGTTGATATTCCCGTTGAACCGACATCAGAAAGCTAGCCTTCCATCTCCATTTTTATGCCCCAAGTACTAACCATCTTATAGTTGCATTAGGTGTGAAAGAATGATGAGATAAGCAACGCCTCCACCCTATTTTCTCATTTAATTCCTAGTCCACTTTCATTGTTCACTCATTTTAAAAGCCTCTTGTCTCTGCGCTATTGTTTTCTTCTGTACGGTTAAGTATTTCATTCTATCTGTTGTGCTTGCATACTATGTTTTGGCATGTGTTGCTTTCTCTATTTTGCGATTTAATTTTTGGTCCATTCGTACTGTTCACGCCTTCTGCGTTACTGTATGTTTCTATTTAAAATGCGCCATACATTTATGTTTAATGTAGACCAAACATCTGCTACTACCTCATTACAGCCTTGGCATGCTTTTTTGCTACTGCATCATTTTCTCTCCATACTTCACCTGCTGTGTTGCATTTTGCTCCTGATTGCTTCTCACTTCTACACTATTGTTTTGGGTCCTTCATCTACTACTGAAAACAATTAATCCAATTGCATCCCATTAAATTTAAACTCGCGTTCTTGTATAGGACATGTATGGTTATGAGAAACTTTAATTCATTTTCTTTGTGTTTTTATTTCTTGTCTTCCTCCTGCCTTTATTTGCTCTAATGTTCTTCTTTCTCTAAGAAAACAAGTGAATGTAAATCTTCAGAAAATGACCCAAATATTATGCTTTCTACTTACTTTTACTTCTTTTCTTTTGAATTTTTCCTAAAATCACATATGAGTCAAAGTAAGTATCTTAAACAATTTAATGTCATTAATCGCTAAGTGTTATGAAATAATTAAACAATCAATGAAGCATATATCAATTAGCAGAGGATAGTATGAAAGAAGTATAAATAGAATTAGATTAGTTAGAAATATACTTGAAAAAAGCCGAAAGTCCAGTTTAAGAAATATAGTAATGTCAGGATAAGATAATCAACCTAGTATAGCCACAAATAAAATAAGATGCACAATTAGGCCACCAAATAGATTTGTTAAGAATAATGATCTAACTACCTCTCAAGAGGCTATAAAGAATCTAGAGAAGGATAGATGGATAAGATCTATGATGGAGTAGGTAGAGGTTTTTACATAAGAATTGAATATAAAAGTTGATGTACCTTTTTAAAGGAAAGAAACATATAAGGTGTAAATCAATATATAAGAGAAGGCTATCTAATGCACACCGCGGAATGATTGATGAAAATTTGATGGTGTTTTCGTGTTGGTTTGTTTTTGACCTTAAGGAATTAAAAGGATGGAAATTTCGAATTCAACAAATAAGAAAAATAAGGATACGCAAGGTTTGATTTCTACAACACCTCTCAGAAACTTATTCCAAATAATCCCGATCATCAAAATACCCAGAAAAATGAGCAATCGGCACGCCACAATTGCGAAAGCAATTGATAAGTGAAAGATGGTTCGAAAGGTAACAAGAAAAAGAGAATAATGTTTCTCCCTAATTGAAGCCAACGACTTTTCAACAATCCTGATCTAAAGTTCTGAAAATTTGACCTAAAAAAACACATATTTATACCTAGGTTAAATAATAAAAGGTTGGGCTAAAATATATGGAAGTCCAAAAACTAAATAAATAGGTCTGATGTGTTGCTCCACTACTAGATCCATATGCTCTTGGGCTTTAGTGATGAAGCATTAAAATTGCCCAAATCCTCTTGTCTTCAAGCTTCAAGTGTATCCAGTCCAAGGATTTGAGTTAAATGGATTAGTTTGGGCTTAATTCCATTAAACTCTCATCCAATAAGCTTGGAGCTCACCATTTTCTCAAGATAAAAGCCCACATGCATATAAAGAGCCTATTTAAGTCTCTTGGTCCTAGCTTTCGTCATGGGCCCTTCTGGCATGGCTAGCTCTCTGCCTGGTCCTGCTTGATGGTCCATGGTCCCGCTGAAATTAGTCCCTCTCTCCTTAAGAATATTCATCCTCAAATCTAAATCTATATCAAAAGGAGAAAGATCAACAACATTAAAAGTTACAGAAACAAAATATTCACCTGGCAGTTCAATCTTGTAGGGATTGCCATTTATCTTCTCCAACACCTAGAATGGATCATCACCCCTATGGTCCAAAGAAAAAATACTAGGGAAAGAATCAAGAGAGTTAGTGTGAAAAACTAAACACTCTCTGTACCACTACTAGTGCTCTTTTCTCTCCAGTTACTCTCCTCAAGTCTTTTCCCTTAGAAAACAAGCTCACTTTTCTCTCTTTCTTTTCTCTCTTTTTTTCTCTTTATGAGCACTTCTTTCCTGCACATCTCACTTATTTTTCCTTGCCTGTGTAGTCACTTACCATTGGGCCAAACTCATTTTTCTTTTAGGCCTCTTTTCTCTCTTCACTTTTTTTTATTCTCACTACCTAAACCCTCCTCACTTTTGCTTGATTTGATCTGGCCCAGGTACAATTCACGAGGTGATAAAGATAGTAGAACAAAGTTCCTACCCTTAAACTTAAAGGAGTACCTATTGTTATACCCATCATGTGTTACTCTCTTGTCAAACTGCCAAGGCCTCCCTAATAGCAAATGTCCTGCCTCCATGGGTATCACATCACACAACACCTCATCCTCATCACTCCCTATAGAAAATGGCACCAATACTTATCTAGTCATCTTCACATCCACACTATCATTAAACCACTGTAAATTATATGGCTCCGGATGTTTCCTATATGTCAAGCCCAATTTCTCCACTATAGTTCGACTAGCCCTATTGGTACAACTACCTCTATCGATGATCAAGTTACACACCTTTCCACCCACCAAACACCTTGAATGGAATAGGTTCTCCTTTTGATCCAAAATCTCATCTCTAACTTTAGCACTTAACACCCTCCTAACTACAAGTGCTTCTCCTATTCCACACATTCATCATCATCATCACAATCACTATCACATGGAAAATCATCAACATCACTATCCTCATAATCAATAACTCCATTATCCCTCATATACATCACTTTTCTATTAGGGCATTG
>JANIHY010000004.1:14894700-14911250 GCA_027479065.1 Erythroxylum brevipes | reverse complement strand
TTCTAACTTCTGATTTTCGTGTAGAAAATTTCAAAGAATTTTAAGATCTATTCAACCCCCCTTCTAGATCACTTACATAAATTTGATAGTTTTATCATAAAGTTTAGCATAAATCTATTTGAATTAAAAATTTAGCTCATAGGCAATTTTTAGGTCATTTGACTTATGTCGTTTAAGATACATTTACATTAGTACAACATATATATAGTTTATTCACCTCAATTTATTGATACGTAGCATGTATGTTCTATGCAACTATTTAAACTATTAGTTTCTCTGATAGATACAAGTTGTGAAATTCCTAAATTAAGGGGTAAAAACTATAAGATTTGGGAGAAGAGAATTCTTATCAGTCTAGGGTGGATGGATATTGATTATTCTATTTGGAAGGGTGAAACACCTAAGGCAATTGAGGCCAATACTACAACTAAAATCGCTCTTTATGAACGTTGAGAGCGATCTAATCGCTTAAGTATGATGTTCATAAAAACTAAAATTTTTGTTAGCGTTCGTGGTTTTATATAACAAGATGACAATGTTTGTATTCTACTGAAGGCTATTGATAAGCAATTCAAAACTTCAGATAAAACACTTGCAAGTACCTAATTATGAAGTTTTCATTTACAAAGCTCATCGATATCTGAGGTGTGCATGAGCACATCATAAGGATGAGAGACATTGCAGCTTAATTAAATAAACTTGAGGTTAAGATGTTTGATTCTTTTCTCTTACATAACATTTTAAACACCCTTTCACCACTATATGAATCCTTTAAAATCTCTCATCATACACATAAGGATAAGGGGTCAATAAATGAATTAATAAGGGAGATTATCGATGGAACAAGGAGAGAATTCATAGAGTGATTGTTTGTTTATTCAAGAAAAGAAGAAAAATCAAGCCATCAAAAGGGAAAAAAGCTCAAATACCTGGTTAAGCTGACATTAAGAAGGAATCTACGTGCTTCTTTTACAAGAAAAAAGGAAATATGAAGAAGGATTATGCCCAACATAAAGAATGAAATGAAAAGAAAGATAATATAATCTCATTAGTTTGCTTTGAATCTAATATGGCTAAAGTTTGTGATGACATATGGTGGATTGATTCTGGTTATATAATCCATATTACAAATGAGTTGCAAGATTTACAAAACGCAAGGAAGTTAGTGGGAATTGAGCAGTATAACTTATCTAGAAACAAGATACATTCACGTGTGGAGGCTATTAGGGATTGCAATTTAATTTTATGTAATGGTTTTGTTTTAAAATTAGAAAAGACATTTATATTCCTAGTTTCTTTAGGAAATTGATTTTTAGTTTGAAGACCTGTACCTTTTGGATATTCCTTTCGTTTTCCAAATGAATCCTTTAAGTTAAATTATAAACATGAATTTGTTAGGAATGATACATTATTTGAAGGTCTTTTCTACTTTAATTTACAAGATAATATTTATTACAGTGCAATAAATGTTCATGTTGGAACAAAAAATTGTGTTATGAATGAAAATTCCTCTATATTGTGGAACCAAAAATAAGAACATATCTTTATAGAAAGGATTAAAATATTGGTGAATGATGGAGAATTGTATAAAGGGAAAGTGGGCCCAAAAAAATCAAAGAAAAGATGCCAAGAGAAGTTCAAACATATTAGAGATCATGCATGTGGATATTAGTAGTTTAGATATGTGACTCGTATAGGCATAAATACTCTATCTCATTTAAAGATGAAGTATTAGATGCTTTCAAAATATTCAAAGCTAAAGTAGAGAAATAATGCGGTAAGCGAATTAGGATCCTGAGTTCTGATAGAGATGAGGAATATTATGGTAGATTTACTAACGATGGATAAGCCCTTTGTCCATCTGTGAGGTATATTCAAGAAAATGGATCTGCGAGCCAGCAAGGTGTGGTAGAAAGAAGAAAAGGAACATTATTGGACATTGTATGAAGCATGCTAAGTAACTTCCTGAGTCCTTGTGGACTGAAGCTCTTATAGTATATACATATTACATCGGGTACTAACCAAGGTCCTTCCAAATACATTATTTGGGTTATTTAAAGGTTGGAAACCGAGTTTACGATATATATGCATCTGTGGATATCTATTTGAAATAAAAATATATAATCCATAAGAGAAGAAATTATACCTAAAGACCATAAGTGGATATTTCATTGGATATGTCTAAAGGTCTAAAGGATATAAGTTCTATTATCCATCACATCCACTTGAATTGTGGAATCAAGAAATGTAAAATTTATTGAGAATGAAGTGATTAGTGGAGGGATCAATTTCAATATATGTTTTTTAATAATGATCATATGGATACTCAACTTTCCACCCAAATAGTAAGGTGATTGTCATTCAAAATGCTTTTTAGGTTCAAATAGACATTGTACAACCAATTGTTAAAGTAACAACCTACGGTCAACATAAATTGGCAATCAAGGAATTCCACAAGTTATTGATAATTTAGTAGATATAGTTATTTAAGTATTAACTCAAAGAATTCAGTAACCATTTGAAAACAGATTCCACAAGAGGATGTTGGTGCAATATTAAGGATCTACTAGAACAAGGAAATCAACTATTACTAGTGATTATGTTGTATATCTACATGAATTTGACTATAATATAAGAGTCAAGAATGATCCTGAAACCTTTTCATATGCCATAAGTGGCAAAGAATCAAATTTACAGTACAATGTCATGAAGGAAGAGATGAATTCCATAAAGAATACCAATGTTTAGGATCTTGTTGAGTTGCATAAAGGAGCAAAACCCATAGGCTACAAATTGATATTTTAAAAAAAGAAGACTCATTATGAAAATTTTGGGTCCTTAAGCTTTTTTTCTCTTATGAAATTATACTTCATTGAATTGGGAATTGAGAGCTTGGAAAAATTTAAAAATTTAGACTTTCCAATCAAAAACATCAATGCTTGAAGGGATTTTGTTTTTGTCCACATTTAGGATATATGTTATTCTAATGTATCTTATTGTTGAATATATGTTGAATTGGTTAATAGAGGGTAGTTGCAGTCAGGTCATCATTCCTCATGTTAGGACAACAACAAAGTTTAAGGCTGGAGGCTATGTAGGAAGGGTTATGGTATATGATTTTGAAAAGTATGTCAAGTTTCATCATTCCCTTATATATTAGAAAAAGGAGGTATCTCTCCTATATGAGAGAGCTTTCTTTTTCAAGATAACAAAATAATATATATTACAACTACTTTAGATGTAGGATGAGGCTTCTATTAAACACCTAATATTATTATGTATCAGAATAATGGGACATTAAATTAATTATAGTCCTGTTTAGGTTGATACATTAAATCTGTCTATTGGAGAAACTTCTAAGCTTGTAAAGTTTAAACACCATATATGGAATGAGTCATAACAAACTACCAAAGGGACAAGTAGGTCAAAGAATTGTTTATTGTTTTTATATCTAGAGGATAAGAGTAAGTGGGGTTTTAGTCATGTCTAATGGTAAGTAAATGGGTTTTAGTCATGTTTAATGGGAAGTAAATCTAAGCTTCAACAAAAGATAGAGATTTATATGCTTTTATATTAGTCATGTCTTATGGTAAGTAAACGGGTTTTAGTCATGTTTAATGGGAAGTAAATCTAGGCTTCAACAAAAGATAGAGATTTATATGCTTTTATATTTTCTTATGTAAAAATAATACTAGAATTGAAGAATCCCCTTCCTTTAAAGGAGATGTTACTGAAGGAGGATGTCTTATTAGAGGTTGGTTTTGGGGATCAATATGTTTGTAAGTTCTTTTACGATACACGTTTAGTTTAAGGTAGATGATTACTTGTAATAAAAAGGATGCTTTGAAGAAGTTGATGAAGAGAGTTATGCAATAAGAGGCTCTATACTTAATAAGACATTCTTGTCGGTTATGTTATAAGTAATAAGTAAGGAAGGAATATGAACCTCTTTATTGTTAAGAAGTGATTGAAAATTTTTGGAGTTTGAGGTTGTCAGCATGGAAAGATTGGGTCTACCACTCTAATATGATTTGTTACTATCTTTTATCTTTTTAGTTTTAGTATGTTAAACATAATCACAAAATTAGTTAAAGTTTGTTTCTTATTATGTTATGCTTTGTAAAAGCCTATTTAAATGTTGTTTTGCTTCAATAATCTATGGAAGTTGAACAACTTCAAGCATATGAGTTTTAGTGTAAATAGAATTTTCATCTTAAATTCTTTTTGCTTGCTCTATTTTTTGATGAAGTTTTATCAGAACTAGGTTCATCTTTGACTAAGTAAGCGAAAGGGAAAAACTTGATAGACGAGAGTTTTTCTTTTAAAGATGGTTGTAAACAATTTTTAGTTTCACAACCGATTAGATTAGTATTTAATAGAGATAAGTAATATTTTTAGGGTGTAAAGATGAGGGCATTATTTAAGTCAAAAGATTTGCAGATGTAAAGAAGAATATGAAGACTTCAATGAAGCTGCCAAACTAAAAGAGAATAAGAAAAGGGGAAGTATTCTAAAACATTAAGAGCATATCGAGAAGAAGAATTTTCTTTGTAAATGTTTAGCTAATTTTATGAAGAACATACGATTCACAGAGAACTCACCACTCCTTATACACTAGAGCAAAATAAGTGACTGAATGTAAGAACCAGACTATAGTAGAAATGGTGCAAAGTATGCACTAAGAAAAAGGATTACGAATATAATTTTGGGAGAATTATTACTATGATTGTTTACCTATTTAAAATTTAACCAATGAGGGCATTTCTAAATTAGACACCATATGAAGTTTGGATAGATAAAAGACTAAGGTCACTATAAGAAAGTAGCCCTTTGGTTACTTCTTTTGGCTACGATTTGAAAATCATAGCTAAAAGTACCCTTTGACTACAATTTTCCAAAATCATAGCCTACTAAAATAAAAATGTTGGTGTTAAATAGTGCATGAATTTTTTAAAAACTATTGGTGACTTTTTACACAGTTTTTGTAGCAAAATGTTTTTAGCTACGAAATAATTTTCATAGTTAAAACACACAAATTCCATAACATTAGCTATGAAAATAGATTTCATAGTTAAAAAAATGGCTATGAATATATTTTCATAACAAAATGATTGTTTTTAACTATGAAGTCTATTTTGTAGTTGATACTATGGCATCTAAACATTTAGGTTTTTAACTGCAAAATCTATTTTTGTAGCTTATATTATGGAATCTATGTGTTTTAGCTACGAAAATATTTGGCTACAAAAATATTTTTGTATAAAAAAGAATAAAAATAAAAGACAATAAAATGACTTTTTATTAATTAAAATGATGTCTTTTTTTGCATATTAATAACATAATTAAGAAGCAGTCTTCATTTGATTAACTTATCTTTGTCTTTATCGTTGACTTCTACTAGCTATAGTGTTCATCTGTCTTTCTCTTCATGTAGTGTGTTTGTCCATCTTTATGTTCATTTAGGGGGTTCTTTCGTCTTCGTCTTTTTCCACTCATTCATCTTTGTCTTCATCTAGTTTGTTTGTTGGTTTTCACCACTAGTGTTCATCCATCTTCATCTTCATCCATATGAGGTTTCTTTGTCTTAGTGTGCTCTTTACTAAAACATTGTTGCAAGAATAGTGCATCATTTGGACCTATTTTTAGGCTTCCTCTAAGTTCTAGGTAAATTTGGTATAAAGTTAAAAAACTGAAATTGTAACCATTTGATAAGAATTAAACGCTTACCACTTAGTTTATTGTATTAGCATGCATAGATTATTGAATATGATGAGATATAGTGTGTTTAACGTTATTCCCTTTACATTTTAAGATCTTATTATAGTTGTTGTTTGCTAGATAAGGACGGGTCCATGTCTTATGCTGTAGTTCAATGAGTTCCTAGTACGAGTATTAAAGGGTAAGTATTTGGATAGATATAAGTATACTTTGCATTTTTGTTTCTTGAATTTGTTTGATATCTCATTACTTAAATCGCTACTAGGGTTCTCTATATATAGCTGACTCGAAAGTGTTAGACTTCACTGATTAAACAATTACAAACACATTATGTTAAACTATAGTTCTATCTTCTATGGTACTTTACAAAATATGTGCTACATAATGCATAGGGAATACTCGAGTAATATATAAACCATTCTCACATTTTGATCATATGTTGATTATTTTCGTTGTTAAAAAATGTATCAGTTATCATTATATCTTGTTGAAAAATGTTTCAATTATCATTTTATCTCCTTTTCCTTCTTCCTATTTAGTTTCTCTAAGAAGATTGTTCTTATTGTGTCTTGTCCTTTAATTTTGTTTTAATGTACTTGGTAATTAATTAACTAGTTACTACTTCATATATACATTTTTGTCAGAGAGCATCTCACATCGACACCATCATAAAATCTTTTCCACCTGCTGTGGCATATAATGTTTCTCATAACTTAAGCTTCTTCCCTCAATTATTCACACAATTCTTTAATATGCTTGATAGTTTGATTTACTTCTAACCTCCCTCATGTTTGTAGATGAAAGGCTATATGTTTGTCTTCTTCTCTATATTAGTCAAAAGTTCCATTCGTCATTTCAACAAAGGATGGAGTCATCTTTGTTTATAAGTTCTTCATATACGTTGATTGTTCTTTATGTTCCTTTGATGCTTTGATATCTACAATACCTCTTTGGTCAGATTTTGTAATGCATTTGACTCATTAACACATCTAGAACTCTAAATTTATTTATTCATCTAATGTTTTAGCATGATTGGAATAATTCTATCTAGAACTTGGCCTTTTTGTTGCTTATTCTTACCATCAATTCAAGTAAACTATAAAGATGGTAAAATTGTCATTTTTTCTTGTAGTTTTATTTTTTGAGGTATTTGCTTTTTGGGTATGTTGTTAATTAGTTATGTTTAATGGACGATTCTAAAAAATTTTATATGTAAAAGAATGTTTGCCAATTCTCTTAGTGATGTGGATAATGATTCGTTTGTATTTTTCCACTGCCCAAAACATCTTCTTGTGTGTGAGGGAGTGGGACAAGGAAATGTGTCAAGTATGTATTGGAAAAAAGGAAACAAACCAAGAAGTCTAATCTATTTAAATTTTAATTTTTAGCAAAAAATATTTGTACAAATTGTATGTTTCCCATTTTTCTATAGTTAAATTTCGAGAAATATAACCTATATTTTCTTTTCCATTTGTTAGATGATTTTATCACAATAATCATAAATATACTCTCAATTTTGTCATGTTATAGTAATTAGAAATTTAGAGATATATATTGTTCTTGAGTTTGTTACTGTCAGCGAACTTTTTGATAGAATTGTAACTTTCTTATATTTTCTAGTCTTTAATAGTTTTCCCAGGTGACTAAAATAAACTAGTGTATGATCATCATTTTGCTTTTTTTTTTGTCTTAAATTTTATACTCCTTATGCAATGGTAATTTACACTTTGTCCTGACTTAATTCCATTTTATAGGTTCACTATACTTGACTTGATTTCATTTTATAGGTTCACCATACTTACAATATCACAAGCAAACATACTTGAGGCTATTCCATATTTATGGCTTCAACACATTGTTTCTATTAGTTAATATTTCTCATTATATAGGTTGCTTTATAAGTATTAGAAAGGGCAATCGTTTGACTTTTCTAGGTATTGAAGTCCTTTCACTTATGTACATTGCACATTGAGTTTTGGGAGATTTTTATTGAAAACTTGCCAGTAACCTTTGAATTATTGTGTGATGGAAAAAGGGCCATAAAAGACTTTCCTCTTTCCTTTATCAATCCAATGAGAAACCATTTGTTATTTGGTATTTCCCCCGGGGCAAAGGCATTAAGAGATAAGATACTTAATCTTAATCCTAAATTTGTAAGTAATCTCATTCATTAATCCCAATCCTAAAATTGTGAGTAATCTCATTCGCTTCATCACTGTAGTTGTAGGTTTTGAGTTTATGATCACTAAATTCAAAGCTTTTTAGTTGCCTGAATCAATTGCTCTAATGGAAATTGATTTTAGGCCCAATTTTCTTGTTATCTTCATAAGGTTTTTATAATTTTTATGTTACCTTATGGGTCCATATATTTATTCCTTAAAAATGTTTCTTTTATCCTTTATTATCCTTTTCTTAACTAATCACTTAGCTGCAAGAGTATTAATTGTATGATTTTGCATTTTGAAAGTGGATAGAGTATTTGGAAGTTCTAAGCTTGGAGGATCTCAAATTGTTGAATACTTGAAAGGCCTTGTTTATCTTCTAGTGACAACATAAAAAGAAAACAAATCTAACAATAAAAACTAAATTTTTATAAAATATTTTCACTACGTTTGTGACTTTGTTCCCTTAAATTATTTAATTACTATATTAAGAATTTCTTGAAAATTGGTTGTAGGATCTTATTAGCCATGTTTTTTCAATAAATCCTAATAGGATGAGTTTATTTTCTTTTCAGGTATTGATATTATTTTAACTTAATGCAATTTATATAGTTTCTTTTTGTTAATGCAATAGTTGATTTCTACCCAATGCTTTTAGAACGAAAAACTTGGACCATTCAATGTAATGAATATTTTGGCTCTTTCTTTGCTCTTTACCATATTTGCGCTTTATATCTGTAATTTGTTTTTTTGTTACATTTTCAAAATAAAATTGTAAACATAAACTCATCACAAAATGTCAATGCGGTAGACTTTTTTGACACCGAAAATAAGTTCCAGTGGGAGGTATCTGGAAAATTCCTCCCTACTGAAGAACAAATCAATGCATAAAAAATATGTTCATTAAAGTCTAATCATAACTTGCATTCAATGACTAATCCTCTTCTTCAAGGTTTTTAGTCCCATTCGACTCAACTCTCTCTTTTTATTCTCTGTATCTCATTCTCTGTTAAGAAGCTATTAGATGAATGTGTGATTGTATATACTATGTGTTGTGTAAAGGTTGCTTGAATCTTCTAGAGAATGTAGATGAAAACGGAGGTGGTGGTGATGTCTCGATGGTTTGAACAAGATTAGGCAAGTCGGTAGTTTTGAAATAGTCATTGATTAAGAAAACTCTATCTATTCATTTTGTATCTATTCATCTTAACAATGATGTAGTCATTTAATTGGGTATGGATGTATTTAAATTTAGGTATACCATTTGATTTAGCTTATTTAGTTTTTGGGATTTAATTTTTCAAAGGATTGTGAATAAATTAAGGTGATTGTTCTACATTATTTGTTTTATAGGTAAAACACATAGTACGTGGGGTTCATTTAATTCACTATTCCATATTGTAGCTAGGAAATTGGTTAATGTACCTCCTGTTAGTTTAGTTAGAGCTAAGAAGTTTTTGGAAGAGGGTAGCAATGAATCAAACTTTCAAGCCTTCCAATATGCAATGAAACTATCTACTGCCAATGAACAATTATTGGGGGGAGATCTTTTTCTGTTTCAAGTGATGCCTTTGAACGTGCAAGGAGCCTTCTTGGGGATCTTAACATAGGGAATTTCTTTACCTTATCTACTGAGTCTCCTGTCACATTATCTTAGAATCTTTTGTGAACTGTCTAGAAAAATAATGATATCTTTTTCTCTTTGATGGAATAGGTGTGGAACTCATTATTTTGTGTTTAGTCTAGATGGATGCTAGATTGAATTATTCAATACAACCATTTTACTTGAGATATTACTTAATTAAGTTTCTAACATGGAACTTTGAGAAAAATGACCATAAAAGCTTCGCCAACCTACCATACAAACTTTCTTAGATTATTAAGGAATACTCTTGAACAAAATGAAAACTTTATTTAGTGGTTATCCAAGTGCTTATAAATACGCCAAAGTAACATTTCATCTTACAAGTAAAAATTAATCATATTTAGATAGATCTTAAAATGTAATATTATTGGGTAGGTTAGATCAGTACTTCCACAAAATAGCTAAAAAACATTTGACTACGTTTTCAAGAACATAGATAAAAAAACTTGGCTACATTTAAAAAGCGTAGCTAAAAAGATTTGGGTACATTTTCAAAAACATAACGAAATACATTTGTCTATGTTTCTAGAAACATAGATAAAAACGTTTACTATGTTTTCTATGTTTCTAACATAGGTAAAAACGTTTACTATATTTTTCTAGAAACATAACTAAAAATATTTGTCTATGTTTCTAGAAATGTAGCTAAAACAATTTGGTTATAATTTTTGAAAATGTCGTCTATAGGTTTTAGCTATAAGTATTTGGCAACTTTCAATGCAATGAAATAGGAATGTAGCTAAAAACTCAGGAGAAAATTTTCAGACATTTAGCTACCTTTTTTTGTAGCCAAAATTCAACTTTGTTGTAGTGGGTAAATCATTGAATAGTTTTTAGGCGTGTTTGTTATATTTTAATTAACTCTTAAATTCACAGCAAATTGCATGAAAAAGAAATAAAATATTTTTTTTGGCTACTCCATAAATTTAAAGGCATACAACTCTATAACCTTAAAAAGAGTACAAGGGGTTATTCAATTTAAGGAATTAGCTATTGTAGAAGAGAAATCTACTAATGAGACCATCTTTAAACCCCACTTAACACCTCTAACAAGTTTACTGCTTCAAAACCTACAAAATCTAAACAACTACTCTTAAGTAATAGAACAGCCATAGGCTCCCCAAGTAAAAAAAAAGAAGAAGGTCCATTAGGATATAAATCCTTTATATATATATATAAGACAATGCAAGCTTCATATGTGGCCAGTCCTAGTTTCTTTGAAGAAGCTATGGAGAAACATGAAGGTAGGTCATAAAGGAGGAATTAATAGCAATTGAAAAGAATGGCACATGGGAACTAGTTGAATTACCAAAAGTTAAGAAGGTAATAAGGGTAAAATGAGTGTAGGACTAAGTATAGTGCAAACGAAAGTCTACAAAAAAACAAAGTATAATTGGTGGCAAAAGGATACCCTCAACAATAATGTATAGACAAAGAATATACATTTTCACTGGTTGCACACTTTAAAATTACAAGAACATGTTTAAGTCTTATTGAGAAATAAAATTGGTGTATATATAAATTTAATGTAAGCTAGCTTTTCTAAATGGAGAATTATGAGAGGAAGCCTATGTCATGACCAACATGATTTGTAGTTCAAGGTAAAGAATAAGGAGTGTATAGGTTGATAGAGGCAATCTGTGGATTAAAGCAAGCTTTTAAAGCACAGTATGGGAGGATATGCCTTTATTTAATCTAAAATGGATTTTAAAGGAGCATAAACAGGACCACACTCTATATAAAAGGAAAAGTAAATATATTATGTTTGTTAGTTTCTATGTAGATGATATGATTTAAATAATCTCATCTGCTTTGTTAATTGGCAATTTTAAATAATTATGAGGAAAGAATTTAAAATATCATATTTGAGTTTATTACATTGCTTTCTTAATGTAAAAGTAAAGAGGGTTGAGGATGTTGTTTGCGTTTCTTAAAAGAAACAATTAATGAATTTACCAAAGAGGTTCCATATTTTAAATTATAAGGTCTCTTATACACTTATACATGGGAATGAGAAGTTTCAATTGGGGGATGACATCAAACTAGTTAGCAAACAAAATTATAGGATTTTAATAAGAGGACTCGTCTATTTAACTTATCCTAGGTCTAAAAATTTTTATTCAATGGGTATAGTTTCTAGGTTTATACAGTTTCATTCGAAGCATCATTTTAGAGCTAAAAAATGAATATTATGTTATGTAGTAAGGAATCTTGATTTGGGAATATAATATGAGCATATGGTGTATTGCAAGTTAATTGGATACATTAATTCTAACTAGGTAAGATGTGTGGAGGATAAGAGGAGCACCTTAGGCTACATATTTAGTAACAGGTTTTGAGTAATTTTATAGAGTTCAAAAAAACATGCGACTATTGCATTGTCTCATTAAAAGTTAAGTATATGGTATCAATTTCACCATTATATCGGGTAATTTGGCTGAGTAGGAATTTAAAAGAACTTAAACAAGAACAAGGTTAAGCTACAAAGATATACTACAATAATAATGTGACAATAACTATGTTAAATAATCATGTGAGTTATAGAAGGACCACACATCTAAATATAAGAACGAATTTCATTAAAGACCTAATTGTTGAAGAGAAAATGGCTCTGTAATGTTATAACAAAGAAGAAAAATTGCAGATATCTTTATAAAACCTTTAATAATAAATAAACATGAATATTTTAGTTCTTTGTTAGCATATGTAATTTTTGATTAAGGGAAGCGTTGAGAAGTGATTTAAAATTTTAAGATTTTGAAGCTTTTTTTTTAGATTCAAAGGAAACCCCGCTGGCAGAGCCCAACCACTAAAAATCCCAGCGGACCCTGGCCAACGAAGTGGAGTTCGACCAATGGAATTCTTGACGGGGCTCGCCACTAGCAGGTAAAACCCTCCACTGCCTTAGGCTCTTACAAGAAATGAGCCCAAATGGAATTGAATTGGGACCTAACCGAAGCTAATTTTTCCATTTCTCTCCTTTTAGTTTTTTCACATTAGGTATAATCGTAAGATTATCTTAATTTTATTTCTAATTAGGTTATGATTTATAAAAGCATATTTAAAGGTTATTTTACTTTAATAAATGTGTTGCAATTGAATTACTCTAAGCATATTAGTTTCAATGAAAATAGAATTGCCATCTTAATTTTTTTTGTTTACTTAGTTGTTCAATAACTAAGCCTCTACCAAGGGTTCTAAGTAACTACATCTAAGAACATCTATCAGTGTAAGGGGAAAATAGTTAGGCTTAAAGCACAAGTGCTTACCCCAAACATCAAAGATATAGTCTCCATTTTTTAGAAGGTTATGATTAGGACGCAAATATGTCAAAGTCTAGTCTTGCTATAAGATAAAAAGGCATAGAAAAGAATTTCTCAAAAGTAGCTTTGGTAACTTAGTGCCAACATTACGCAGATGTATTGTTTTATTTTTTATAAACCTTAAAAAATCCCTAAAAGTTACTTTAAAAGTGCTTATGTTTAGGGAGGTGATCTTAGAAAAGTTTTGAAACAAGTTGGATATACCTTTTTAGATTAAAGCTGAGATGAAGAAAGCCCATTAGAAGAATATAAAAATCGAAGCAAGAGTTGAAAAGGTTCGTATTCTAACCATAAATTATAAGAATTTAGACCCAAAAGTGTTAGCTCAAGCTTTATTCTTAATGATTTTGATGATAACTATATAATATTTCAAAAATCAAAATGGATTTATTAATAATGGATTTATTCTTAAAAGGAAATAAAAAGAAATACTATTCTTTTCTTACAAGAACCTTCTTAATAAAGTTACCTTAATAAGAATAGTTTATTCGAGAGGATCCTATTAGTTATGAAGGTCATATATTAAGTTGAGTGATTATCGGAAGATTTGGCCAAAGATGACATCGAAGTTATTAAGATTTAAATCCATTCAGTTGACTAAGGATGCAAGTGAAGCAACAACTAGTTGAAAGAAATGCTTACTTAAGGAAGGGCCACTACTTTTGTGAACATAGATCAAAATTTCGAAATATAGCTATAGCATAAATTCTTTTGAAAGTGATATCATTGTTAAATCTCTTGTTCTTTGGAAAGTGAAAATATTTTGTAGAGAGATCGGTGTACCTCATATAGAGCAAACTTCATTTTTTGTTGAGAACTTGTAGAGGCTAGTTAAATACTACTAATTTGGAAGGTTGGAGAACCTTGAAAAATATTTACTTGTGAGATTAGAGAGGCTCATCAAATTATTACTTGATTTTTTAGTGAAATACTCAAGTTGGTTACTTAGGGACTAGACATAAGCTTGGGTTGTAAGTCAAACCAGTATAGATCGAATGTGTCCTTCTCTCTCTTCTCTTAACTATTATATTTTTACAATATATTGTGTGTGCTTATTTCAATAAGAGGCTCTTTCACTTTTAACAAGCTCTTTATATTTTCAACTTCAAAGAGGTCATTTTTTATTTAACATCAGTCTTCTGTTTTAGATTGGTTTTTAATGGGACTTTTTGCTTAATAGGCTCCTTTTGTTTAAACAAGATCTTGTCGCATAACAGGCTCTTATTGTTTTAACTATTGCAGGCCCCTATCACAACTTCTTAAATTGAAAGTAACTTCTTCTTTTTTAATCACACTTAATTCACCCCCTCTTGCATGTGTTTGCTTTATTAAGAAGCTCGCAACTAAAGCGAGTATTTAACCAGTGAGGAATTCAAGATGAATTTGTGTTGCGACTTCTTCAAAAGAAAGTCTTCCAATTTGTATAATTTTGACACTATAATCAGTTCTTTTATCGAGGATGATGCTAAGAGCTTATCGAATTGAAGGATTTAACCATTAATGACTAAGTGTTGGCAACTTACATACTTTTGAGCCTACCCTCAAGCTTGAGTTTGAGTTTTTGTTTGAGAGAATTTCTAAAGATGAAATGTTGAGGGTCAAGAACTTCCATCTTAGAGAAAGGTTCGTTAGTAACTATTTCATGATGACTTCACCTAGAGCCAATTAGTGGGTTTACTATAATTGTGCTAAGTCTCCATTAGTCAATTAGGGTGTAATATTTTCATCTACTTTTGTTTTAATGTTTACATTGACCTTTAGGACCAAATAGTAATAAATTTCTTTTGCAATCGATCTATCCTATGATTTTCCTTAAGAATTTTTTTGTCTATTTGGTAAAAGACTTCTTACCTTTTTGAAGAAGGAATTGGTAATGAATCTTGATATTTCAAAGTATTCACACAATAATATTATGAAGTATTTGGTAACATGTGCCAGATTTACACTTTATAAACATTTTTTGTTTTAACAAAATTTATGATAGTCGTTCAAGATTAATGATTAAGTAAAAATTCATGCATAACTGCTATGGATACAAGTTTACAACTTTCAAGTGCATTTACTCCTTAAACAAAAATTTCTTGATTGTGCAACTATCATAAAGACATTTTCCATGTTTATAGTATGTTTTTGCTTAAGCCAAAACGTTTTAATTATACGATTTTTGTAAAAACCGATTTGTATCATTTGAGTGTATGCCTTGAGCAAAAATGTCTTGATTGCTTAATTTATGTAAAGATAAATTTGCATAGTTCGAGTGCATTTTAACTTGATCAAAGGCCTATTGACACTCTAGGACCTAACTGAAACTCTGTATTAATATGAGTGTACAAAAGAAAGGGAAGTAATAATTAATTGACATAGAAAAGAATATGGATGTACTTATTATTCTTTTGATAGACAACACCAATTGATGTATGTGTAGACCTACAAAACTCCCTTCTATAATTTCAACATGATTTAATAGTATTGTAAGTGGTCATGGCGTAAAATCTTTAATATTTACATTAACTTATGGTTTTCTTAGTTGAGAGCATTGAAAGTGAAGTTGTGTTTTCCTTACTTTTTTCTACTTTAATTATATAGGATGGGAGGTGTTCAATAATTCAGCATCACTCATTATACATATCTATTTCTTAGGTTTTAAGTATGGGAGATTTAGTAATAGAAAATTGACAAGGGATGAATTATATTCTAAGAAATAAAATAGACAATTTATATTAGTGTACCATTAACTTTCTTTTAGACAATAGAAGATGTGAGACTTCAAAAAATAAGCTTATATTTACTAGGAAGCATTGTATTGGTGGCCACTAACTAAATTCATTTTGAAATGATTATAATTAAAATTGATATGAAAATACTTTACGTTTTTTTAAAAAGATTAGGTTCAGAATTCGTGGAAGAATTTTAGTTGATGTAACTAGCCAAATTTAGTCAAGTAATTAACTACTAGATTTCTTACATCTTTTTTATCAACCTCTTTCTTTGTGTCAACTTGGCCAGTTAGGTTCTTTTTGTTTAATGATAGAGAAGTTGAAATATTTAGTGACTAGTTTTGTCTTCACTCTAAAGTTAATCGTAGAATCTATATTTAAAGTTGATGTTAGTCAAAGCTTCCAATAAAAAAATTAAAGAACATAATATAGTTAGCAATAACCAATAAGAGTAAGTAGTGTTCATTTGCCCTTGCATAAGCTTTTTTGTGATTGTGGTTTAAATTAAAATGCTTATGCATAATTGATGTTCAACACATTATGAGGATTGCAAGCATGTATTTCTTTATTGTTAATATATTTGAATTTTGTAGATTCATATCCTTAAATGATAAGCATTTATCTCCACAGTCCAAAATCGTTTAATGATTTGTTTGTACAAAGAAATGGTTATTCACTTGTGAAAAGCTTAGCTAGATATGTTTCAACAAAACAAAATCTACGTTGATTCTAGTTTTTATATATTATGTATTTTTTGTTATACTCTGTCATCAAACAACTTATTGATTACCTTCGAGGTGATTAATCTCCTATTATTGAGATGGTTTTTTTATTGTTTCTTTAAATTTTCAAAATTTTCTTGCTAATAGCTATATATTATAATTTCTCCTATTCAATCTTATTTTATAAGAGTTTATGTTCTTAGACTTTTGCTTAATTTTAGTTTTACTATATAACAACTTTTTTTGTTAGTTTTATTATCACC
>JANIHY010000004.1:14852676-14864432 GCA_027479065.1 Erythroxylum brevipes | reverse complement strand
TTTTCTCTTCTTTCTCCCTCATCCGAAAGCTCTCTCCTTTCCTTCTCTTCTTTTCCTTCTTTCTTTTCTTTCATTTTTGTTCTCCCTCTTGCCTTATACGACATCCACCTCTTCCTCCTTTTAATTAAAGCCAAATGACCATTTTGTCCCCCCATAAAAACCTTAAAACTTAACACTTTAAGTGATCATCCAGAATTGCCCCTAAAATTTATTTTAAATCAAGCTTACTTTAGGACATTTTTCTAACCATTAAATTGAAGGAATTTGCTAAACCTTCCTTCTAGAGAAACATTCCTCATTGTCTCAATTTCATAACGCCACCAAAATCATTTAATTTGGATCACTATACCAAAAGTTATACTCCAAACATTTTGGACTATGCTTATGCTAAAAAAAATTTCAGTAATTTACTTCCATCCGAAAATTGACATTCTTAAAGAATAAATTGAAATTAAAATCCTTCATAAAATTTTTAGTTCTATTTCTCTAGTTTAATCCAAATCAAGAATCACCTCATTTGGATTACTAGAGCAAAAATTATGGCCAAAATACTTTCAGATTTTTCTAATCTAAGATTGCACACTATGCCCGATTTCAATTCTAAAATTGGAAGTCTTAGGGGCTAAATTGAAATTGAATTTCTTCATAGGACTTGTATCCCCATGTTTCTATTTTATTTTGCCTCAAGGATCAATTCAATCGGATTTCCACAGATCAAAATATTATCAAAATACTGAACCGTGTTCAGAAAATTATCCAATTCAAGTTATTAAAATTAATCCTCCTCAATTTAATCTCAAAATTTCATAAATTTCTCATGAGGATTTAGATAATTGTCTTAGGAATTCAACGCTTTAAAAATTAAGTCAATCGGATGTCGGACGGAAAAGATATAAGCAAAAAATTAGACAAAGGTCGGATTAGGGGAGGAAATATCCCAAAATCAGAAGGAGCAAAACGGCGTCGTATCGCGCCAGACGGCAGTGCGCAGAAGAGAGAAATACGAAACAACGGTGCGCGAAGGAAGAAGAAAACGACGCCGTGTGGGTCAAAATGCACGCGCTGGACGAGCGCGTACTCGCTCGCGAGGGCGAGCAGAGCCTTAGTCATTTTCATTATATATATATATATCCGAATTGTTCCAAAAATCATAACTCTTGATTCCGAATTTCAAATTTGACAAATTTGATATCAATAGAAAGCTCAAAGGAAGCTCTACAACTTACATGAAGAATTCAAAAACTAATTCCATCTCTCAAGGGGTAAAAAACCCACTCAAACTTTCTGACCAATTAATAAATCTCTAAACAATAGCTCAACTTTGAAAATTTCTATCTTTCAACTCAAAAGTCCAAACATGCCATATTTTATATCAATGCAAAGATCCGAAAGCAACCTACAACTTTTATGAAGGACAGAAAAATCAATTTGGTTTCTAAGGGAGCCAATTTCCATGTCCAAGTTTCTGTCTATTAATAATCATGTTAAACCAGTAACAGAAAATTCCAAAAATCATAACTTCACATTCCATGGTCCAAAAATTGCATACTTCACATCAATAAAAAGATCAAAACATAATCTAAAACTTTTATGTAGAACTTACAAGCAATTTCAACCTCTAATTAGGTCAATTTTTTAATCAAAGTTTCTGTCAGAAAATAAGTCATCCTATACCACATCCAAATTTCACAATTTCATATCTTTCAATTCTCACATCCACAAATAACATATGATACATCATTGGAAAGGTAGGAAAATCTTCTATATCTTTCGTGTAGACCATTTAACTCAATTCAAACAACATCAATACAGAAATTGGCCTCAAACCAGTACACACAAACTTACCCTTAATAGCATTTTTCAAAAACAAAACAAAATAACCTTATCTTCGGAAGCTCATAACTTTCAATTCTGACATCGAAAAATGTCATACTTTATGGCGACAAAAAGCTTGCAACAGAAGCTACAATTTTCATGAAGATCATTTTCTCAAATTCTGCCTAAATCGAAAAGTCAACTCTCTATCACTATTTCATCAACAAAAAGTCAAACTTGCAATTTTCTAAAATTTAACACTTTCACTAGTCATTTATTGCTTTTTCAACCCCATTTCAAACAACTCATTCACTTTAACTTCCATAAACCATACAAATCTATTCAAATCCCAAAGCTTCCAAAATCAATCAATTCTTTTCTCATCAATTTCCTTTAAGTATAATTACATCTATAACACAATACATATATAAAAATACTCTTTTAATTTCATTTATTATTTCTAAATTTCACTTAAAATTGGGGTCCAATATTTCTCCCTCTCTTAAAAGAATTTCGTCCTTGAAATTATAACTTAAGAAATCACCAAGTACGTGCTTCTGAATGACCATAATCACTCACTTTCTTATCTACTTTTTTTATCACACATATTCTTAACTTCTTCTCAAAGAACCCCTAATATCAAATCAAATCACTATAACCACAAATCAATGTTTCTCAATCTATTTACACAAGTCAAAGGTCTAGTTCTTAATGAACCTCAATATGGACCAATCATCATTCAAGCTTTATCATTCATGTCATCTTTCAAATAGTCATTCTTTCATCTCACAAAAGCATAGTCAAATCAATTCATCCCAATTCATCAAGAAATTCTGATCTCAATTTCATAATCACAAACCTAAAATCAATCATGATTCTTAACCTTAATTAAACAATCACTTTGGTTATTCACATAATTCATGAAAATACATTTCCATGCTCATCACATTCTCACAAATTTAATCTTAACAAACATATTTCCCAAGTAAGATCCTAATACTGGGCTCTGATACCATAACTGTTGGGACCCGATCTCGAAACCGGACCCCAACCAGAAAACAAAAAATGAAAAAACTAAATACAAAAGCTGAAAGCAAAAACGAACGGAATCTAATGCGGAAAGCCAAAAGCGGAATCGGAATTCAAATACATAAACCGGAAAACAAAGTGGCGGAAACGGAAGCGAATCACAAATCGAAATGAGTCAAACGAACAGATTTCAAAAACAAAAGCGGATCTGACATCCGAACACGTGTCTCTTAAAAAACATTAGCGTTGGAAACCTTAGACTAAACCGATCTTTATCTAATCCATACAGGTATAAAATTTTTTCTTTTTCATCATTTTCATTTTACTTAATCTCATACAAAGCATGACACTTTTTCAATTTGGAATTCATCAATTCCATGACCTCAATCAGAAACTCAAATCATAATATTCATCTTATACAATTCATTTCATCATTTCTCATATTTTAAACAAAACATATATCTTTTTCATATTATTCATTCCTTTTCTCTTTATTCAGTCTATATTTGAACAAGAATTGGACAGCATAACGGCTATATTAAAAAAAACCCAAAAACCTGCAAATGGTTTTAAACTCACTTTTATATACCAAACCAATACACACAATTTATCGGACCTCTTGTCCGGAATCCTAGCATAAACAAACACAATTCTATACCTATAATACTTCAATAATTCGCAATCAATGATCAAAATCATCGAACCTCCCTTCCGAAATCCATATCACAAGAAATCTCATTCATAAACATAAGCAATTTATACAAAACCCTAATTCACTCTTCTATTCTAAATTCACATCCATAACTTTCTTTCTTAATTTTCTGAAAACATATATATGACTTACAATTCAAAATATAAACACATTACCCACCTCAATTCCATGCTTGAAACTTGTCCAAAGCTTCAATTTTTCCATAGCTTCCTTCTTTCCACCAAATTAAAACTCCCTAAGCCATAATCACCCAAATTGAACATCACATAAAGCATAATTACTAAAATTGAACTTAGAAAACACAAACCCATACCAATTCCAAGGTATCTAAACCAAAAAACTTCCAAAATTTACAAATCAAATTTTCGTGTCTTACCTTAGTCTTCACCATTTTCAAATTTTCTTGGCTTGGAAGGAAGTTCTTGTGCTCCTCCATCTTTTTCCTTGGACAAACATCAAAAACCCTCTTAAAAATGGTAGAAAAATCGAGCCCTAAGTTATTTTTCCTCTTCTCCCTTCTTTCACCTGAAACTCTTTCTCTCTTTTCTTTCTCTTCTTCTTCTCTCTTGTTCTTTTCTTAAAAATTCCGGGCTTCTTCTCCTCCTTATACGACAGCCATTTTTCATGTCATTTAATGAATGTAAAATGATCCAAATGCCCCTCCATATAAGCCATCTAACTTAAGACCTTATGTGTTCTTCCAAGTTTGCCCCTAAAATTTATTTTAATTCATGCTTACTTTAGGAAAAATTTCTAACCATTAAAATTGAAGCAATTTTCTAAAACTTCCTTCTAGAGAATTGTTCCTTATTGTCTCAATTTTATAACGCCACCAAAATCATTTAATTTGGATCACTACACCAAAAGTTATGCTCTAAACATTTCGGACTATTCTTATGCTAACACAATTTCCAACGATTTACTTCCATCCAAAAATTGACATTCTTAAAGACTAAATTGACACTCGAATCATTCATAACATTTGTATCCCTAATTCTCTAGTTTAATCCAAATCAAAAATCACCTCATTTGAATGACTAGAGCAAAAGTTATGGACAAAATATTTTCAACTTTTACTAATCCAAGACTGAACACTAAAACCGACTTCAATTCAGAAATTGAAAGTCTTAGGGGCTAAAATTAAATTCACTTCCTTCATATTACTTGAAGCCCCATACCTCTGTTTTATTTATCCATAAGAATCAGTTCAATCGGATCTACACAGATCAAGAATTTCTCAAAAGACTGAACCATGTTCAGAAAATTATCAAACTCACTTTGATTAAATCAATCATTCTCAATTTAATCTCAAAAATTCACAATTTCCCATAGGAAAAATAGGAAAAGATCTTAGGAATCCAATGCTTTAAAAATTAATTCAATCGGATGTCGGACGGAAAAGATATAAGCAAAAGATTGAGAGAGGGTCAGATTGGGAAGGAAAATAGCAAAAACAAAAGGATTTTTCATATATATAACTGAAATTTTCAAATTCCATAACTCTTGGTCCAGAACTTCAAATTTGAAAAATTTGGTATCAATAGAAAACTCCAAGGATGTTCTACAACTTTCATGAAAAACTAAAAAATCAATTCTATCTCTAAAGGGGTCAAAAATCCAATCAAACATTCTGTCCAAATAATCAATCCCTAAACAAAGACTCAACTTTGAAAATTTCTATCTTTCAACTCCAAAGTCCAAACATGTCATATTTTATATCAAAGTGAAGATCAGAAAGTCACCTACAACTTTTATGAAGTACAGAAAAATCAATTTGACCTCTAAGGAAGTCAATTTTCCAATCAAAAGTTTTGTCCTCTAATAATCATGCTAAAACCATAATAGAAACTTGTAAAAATCATAATTTATTATTCCATGATCCAAAAATTACATACTTTATATCAAACTAAAGATCAAATCAAAATCTTCAACTTTCATGAAGAACTTAAAGGCTAATTCAACCTCAAACTAGGTCAATTTCTCAGTCAAAGATTAAGCCAAATAATGGTCAACCAAAATCAAAGCAAAATGGTACTTAACTTTGACCATTCATGACTTTCACTTCCGATATCGAAAAATTGCAAACTTTATGACGACAGAAAGCTATCAACATAATCTACAAGTTCCCTGAAGATCATTTTCTCAAATTTTGCCTCAAACAAAAAGTCAACTATTTTATCATCAAAAGTCAACTTTCTTAATTCTTCACATTTTCTCTTTATTTCTTGATTTTAAACTTAATTTGCAATAAACTAATTCACTTTAACTTTTATAACTCATACAAATCTAATTCTCAAAGTCATCAAAATCTTTCCTTTTTTTCTCATCAATTTCTTAAAATATAAACACATCTATTATAAAATTTGTATACAACCATACTTATTTCATAATTTTTATATTTCTAATTTTCACTCAAAAATCGGGGTCCAACACTAACTCTACCATAAAGAGTATAAATATATAAGAGATAACTTTCCCAAGGGAAACTTATTAGCTAGTGGGATACATGAGAAAGGTTTGGGTGTTATTCAATATGCACTTTTTAGCCTGACAGATCTTCTCTTACAAATGGAGAAAAGGGAGCTTTTCTTTACTCTTGAATCAAACTTATTTCAACAAAACAATCATTTCTTATTTATATTGGTATTGAATCTCACCTCTCCATTAACCAGCATTCTATCACCTTCAATTATATTCTTTACAAGCATATGGAACTTCGTTCATGTCTTTAATTGTTTAAATTAATTTCCAATTTTAGCCCTCCACTTTCCTCCATCGGAAGATAATAGGCCAACCTCTCTTACAACTTCACTGGTTCAAAAGCAAAGCCGAAACTGAGGAGAAAGCAACATGAATATTGTAAACAAAAATAATTCACCATCAAATAATTCGGACTTGCATTTTTAAAAAAATTTTATGGTGTATAACTAATTATCCTTATAGTGTAGTACATATAGGCTAAGGATTCTCTATATGGATTTACCTTCAATATTGAAAATAATCAAAGACCAAAAAGGCTTTGTCAACATTTGTAGTAAGAACTCAGAAGACTTGAAACATACAAAGGCTTCAAACAATAAAACTATAAATGCAAAATAGATGGCACTGAGTAATAAATTTCGATTTATTACATAGTGATCATATATAAGCTTAAAGAGCAATGGACTAGCCTCAAAAGACAAGGAAACAACACTTTGAAAGAGAGGCCAAAATGAATATGTTTTTCACTATCATCTCCTTGACATTATTCGAAGATTAGATGTGTAGAAGTTGTAGAAACAATATGGCATAAAATATGTTGCTTCTCACCTTTGTTATTTGAGAAGTAAAAAGGTTTAGGATCTAATAAATTAATTTTGCATGTGATCTATTAAATAAGCAAAATGACTAACAATCAAGAGTCAGGCATTTTATCAAACCCTATATATGCATTATCTATATTTCCATTATTAATAAACAAAGTTCTCAAATTAGCCAAATCAATTCTCAAAACAATCAACTATTAATAAAAAACCAAATTTAAGAAGAGAGAATAAAGTATGTTGGACCATTGGTTACTTTGAGCGTTGGTGATTTCACACGGCTGAAGATAAAGGATAGATGACACAAAGAAGAACAAAGAAGGAAGAACATGTTTAGGTGACATAAAGAAGAAGAATGGATGAAGAATAGAATAATAACGCGAAGAAAAGTCAAATGAATGAAGTGAAAAACTAGAGGAGTACATGTGTGAGTGATTGACAGTGGCTGGGTGAGGGGGGAAGGCAAGCTTGCTGCGTTTCATTTAATGAGAAACAAAACGACGCATGTGAGTCACTGGCAATGGTTGGATAAGGGGGAAAGGAAGCCTGCTATGCTTTGTTTAATGAGAAGCAAAACAACATCATTTTGCTTCTGATTTTTTAAGCTTCTACTTACTTAAACGACATCGTTTTTGCTTTCCACAAAACAACGTCATTTTTGCTTTAATAAAATGACATCATTTTGTCTTCTGTTTGTAAGTTGTATTATATGTAACTTAAATGACATTATTTTGCTCTTAAAGCAAAACAACGACATTTTGCCTACAAAATTTATTTTTAAAATGTAATAAAACGATATCGTTTTACTATAAATAAAACAAAATGTCACAAAACGATGTTGTTTTACTACAAACAAAACGACGACATTTTCTCTTATGACTTTGGGAGGGTCACGGGTTGGGCTGCTTGGCCCAAGCCCAGACCCCATCCTCCCTCCTTGACCTGTGGTCCGTGGCTTGGTCTAATATGGCTTAGGCCAAACTCAGCTAACTCATGGCCCAGTTTGAGAGAGTCGGGTCGGGTTAGACAATTTTTGGCATCCCTACGGGGAACTAAGCATCACTAATATCCCAGTCATACATCTATACTAATATAGTTGTAAGACACTCTTAGTCTAAAGAGGCTACAGGGAGCTAAACATTACTCATAGGCCAGTCCTCACTTAATACATCCAAAGTCACAATCAAATTAATAATATATATGTCAAATAAGGACTCAAATGGGAGCCAAGTATTAACTAAGATCAGTCTGTATTATATCATAATCATCTCTCATAATCAAACAAATGCATACATAGTCCTCATACATACCCATTAGGTGGCACATTCTACAGATTTTTCTTCCTCACAATCACAATCAAACACATCCACATACAAACCAAATATCAATAACATAATTACTCAAACAAGCACTCAGTTATTTGAAGACTATCATAAATGCATGTAGTATATTATAGGTACCAAACCCCGTATCCATATTCTTAGATATTATGGTATTACTCGTATAGGCATCACGATAATGACTACTTAAATTACATATTTACATGTATATACTTGAGGTACTTTTATATAATATATCATATCCACGTGTATAAGGATATGATCATTTATCATGGCTTAATATGTTATCAATCATATCAATCTATAACAATACTCAATAGAAGGTATGAATTCTGTATTAGTAGATAAGTACGTTCATATCTTATTGATTTACTTATCGATTTGAACTTTGTTATATCTATAAAAAGGAAATATCCTAATTAGTGTCATTTACAAGTCGTTGGGCTTAATTAACAACCTACGACTCATTAAATTTGCTAGTATGGTCTGATAATGCAATTTGGCCCTCGATCTTATTCTTGCTGAAACTTTTCATGATTTTTAATTCACAACCCATTGAGAATTTCGTTATAGTTCTTAAGGAAAAAATGATCAATCTAATTTATAGGATTTTTTTCAAAATTTGTCTGAAATAAAATTCACCAAGAAGGTCGTCAAAACATATATCTGGTGGGTAGAATATTCCTTCGGCGAAATTTTGTTTGGCACAATTTAAAATTTTTTACACCACATGAAAGCTTTTGATAACTTTAAGAAACTCATATTCTTAACCAATCTTAATAAATTGAAGAAAAATTATTTCAAAGCCTTAATCCTTATTTTTGTTAATCGACAGTAATATAGGTGATGGCTGACGACAAGACCATAAAACTTTTGCTCCTAAGGTTGATGGAACTCTAATGGTAATAATGGTGTTGACAATACTCATTAGAGGCAATGAATCGAAGATTTGAGTTTCTTTGATTTTTTCTCAATTTTTGTGATGTGTTATTGTGAAGTAAAATGAGTGTGGTTGTGATAGGCTCGAAGAGAGGAGCTGATTGATATATATGTTGGCCTGTTAAAGTCAATAGTGGTTGAGAATAGCGGAAGAGAATGGCTTTATGAAAAGTAAGCCTATAGATTTAGTATCAGTAGATAGATATAAACTTACCTTATTGATGTACTTATTAGTTTGAACCTTATGAAGTGGATTCTACTCCTGATAAACCTATGAGAAAGGAAAGAAACTATCCTAATTAGTGTCATTTACAAGTCATTAGGCTCAATTATCAACTTATGACTCATTAGGTTTACTAGTATAGTTCAATTATGCAATTCATCCCTTGCTCCTATTCTTGTCTAAAAGTTCGTGATTTTTAATTCACAAACTATTATGAATTTCACTATAGTTCTTAAGGAAAAATGATTAGCACAATTTGTACGATTTTTTCAAAAATTTTCAAAAATAAATTTCATTAGAAAGTCACCAAAACAATATCTCCAGTGATTGGAATATTCCTCAAGTAATTGAATTTTTTTTAGTATAAGATTTAACAATTTTTATATTAAATGAAAGCTCCTGTTTAGTATAACTGTTGGGACCCGATCTCGGGACGAAATCCCAACCGGAGAAACGGAAAACATAGGAATGGACAAAGTGCGGAAGCGAAACAAAAGCAAAATTGACGAATCGCATCAGAGGGCGAAACGAATCGACCACTTACTCCAACTCAGACCACATCAGTTCGGCGATTGACCTCAAAACATAGCACACGCAAACTTACCCTAATAGTATTTTTCAAACAAAGTACAAAAAACCTTAACTTCGGAAAATCATAACTCTCAATCCCGACATCGAAAAATATCAAACTTTATGGCGCAGAAAACTCTCGACAAAAGCTACAAGTTTCCTGAAGATCCTTTTCTCAAATACTGCCTAAATCAAAAAGTCAACTCTTCATGGCCAAAAAAAGTCAAACTTTTTTTAATTCTCCAACTTCCATTTCAATAAACTCATTCACTTTACTCTTATAACTCATGCAATTATACTCAAATATCAAAGCCGTCAAAATCCATCAATTTCTTTTCTCATCAATTTTCTTAATGCACAAATTTGTCTTTAACACAATACATATATAGAAACACTCATTCAATTTCATTTAATATTTCTAAATTTCATTTAAACATCGGGGTCCAACAATAGCAAATGTTAAAACTATAAGAAACTTATATTCTCAACTAATCTCATTGAATTTAATAAATATTATTTCAGAGTCCTAACCTCTATTTTCGTCAATTGACGATATACGTAGTGACCAGTGACAAGACTATAAGACTATTGCTCCTAACGTCAAGGGGAATCTGATGGTGATTGTGGTGTGGATAACATTCACCATAGGCAACAAATCAAAGATTTAAGTTTTTCTTATATTTTTCTCAATTTTTGTGATGATTTTGGTGTTGTTGTGAGGTAAAATGGGTATTGCTATAACAAACTTGAAGAGAGGAGTTGATTGGCATAGATGGTTGGCCAGGTAGAATCATTATTAGTGAAGAATAGAGGAAGAAGATGATTTTGTGAATAGTAACCTTACAGTTGAAAATAAAAAAACAGGAAAGATAAGGATATCTATATATATATATAAGAGGGCGAATGTAGTTGATAGTCCTTTGGGTATTCAAGATTAAGTTCAACTTTTATGTATCTATTGATTGCCATAAAATGCATCGTGTAGCTTAAGGATTTACTCAAAAATTTGGTGTTGACTAAAAGAGACTTTTGCTCTGATTTTTAAGATGACCACTATTAGAGTTCTCTTGTTTGTTGCTATTGATAATGGCTAATTCTCTTGCTTGTTGCTATTGATAATGGCTAGTTGATCTTGAAGAAGAAATTCATGAAGCTTCCTCCTTGCCATCCTCAAAGTGGTAATTCCAATTTGGTTTGTAAATTTCATAAATCTATTTATGATTTTCTAAGTTGAGTTTTGCCCTATAAGCTTTTAGTTTCTCAAGGAGTTTGATTGATTCTTTATTTTAAGTTTGACTTGGAAAGATTAACAAACTAATAGTGCTTATTTACTTCGATGACCTCATTATAAGTAGGAGTAATAATGATTATATTGCTTACTTGAAAAGGAAACTCTAGCATCAATTCCCAATTAACAGCCTGTTTGGAAAGTCGTGAATTGAATTCAATCATGGGATTGAATTCAATTCAATTGTTTGGAATAAAAAAAGGCAATGAATTGAATTCACGTGTGGGTTCAATTCATTGCCTCTTTGTAAATTGAATTCACACTCGAAATCGCGTGAATTCAACTACAAAACTACTTGCTCTTCTGTTCACGCATTATTTCTGCAGTTTTGGTTACTTGCTCTTCGATTTTCAAAAGTTAAATAAAACGTGATCTTTATTTTTTGTTTTATAATATAATTTCTGTTAACTAAATATATATTATTAAATTATCTTCAAAATATATAAATTTCAAATAAAATTAGATTTAATAACTAAAAATAATTTAAATAAATATTAAGTTTTAGATAAAAAGTTAAGTTTTAAAATGTTGTATTTTA
>JANIHY010000004.1:14801507-14813022 GCA_027479065.1 Erythroxylum brevipes | reverse complement strand
TGTAAGTTCATGTTGGAAATATTTGTAAAATGGTTTGTTAAGTGAAAAAGATTCGAATATGTGATTTCAGCGATTATATGAAATTATATGAAAGGGAAATTTTGGAAGAGCCATTTGTGGCTAATACTTATAAATTGTGTGAATTATGTGATATGTATGTTTTTCTTTGGGTTTGTGGTGGTTCCTTAAGGGTCAGGTGAACCTGTCTAACTATAGGCTTCTCCCGTCTGCCCTCTAGTGGCATTGGAGCTCCTCATAGACTCCCATAAGTTCACGGCTACACATGACCGCTTCGAGGGAATGTGTAGTATGTTTCATTTCGGATCCACTCAAACCACTTTTTCTGTGATTATGTGATATGTTAACTTGTAAATAATTTGATGTGATGAATTATGTGAAGAGATTTGATAAATTGAAAATGTTTTTATAAATGTGATATTGTTTTGAAAATGAATGAATGACTAATGTTTTTGCTTATTCATAATTATTAAGTTATTACCCACTAAGCCGTCGAGCTCACACCCTATTTTTTTCTCCACAGGCATCAAACGAGAAACCGAGTTACTGCACCAGGAGTGAGGCATTACTCCTATGTTTTGCTTTTGAAGTCATCTTTGGGAAACAAAGCTTTAGATTGCATTTTTGGAGAAATGATTTACTTTGTAATTTGACTTTTGCTATTTTTGTTGTAAACGGGCTAAAATTCCCTCTAAAGCTTTGTAATGACTGTTAACTTTCAAGTAAATTCAAGAGTGTTGGGTTTTAATGTAATTTGTGTAATTTGCATATGTTTCATACAAATGTAATAGTGTATGGTTTGAATTGACAAAAAGAGTAAGTTGAGGTTGCTTTATAGTTTGAAAGTCAGTAGATATATAGGTGTGTGATTGCTGCCATTGGAGTAGAAATTAGGGGATTATTGGATTGGTTTGGTAGTTGAGTGATTGAAGATTGTGAAGATTGAGTTTTTATGCAGGTAATGGAGTTTGGGTTGAAGATTTTGGCTAGAACAATTTTAGGAGAGGTGTTGTTCAATTTTTCTTAAAATGGGCAGAAATTTCGATTGGGGTTTTGACCCTCTTAGAGTGGGATTTGGATTGGATGGTCCCTTGAAGATGGTATCACATGTTTAGATCTTTCGAATGGTGTATAATGTGCCTTATTTGAAGTTAGGAGTAAAAACTTATGGGGGTTGAACCTTGTGCAGTTACTGTTCATATGGTAGTTTTACTATTTCATTGGGTAAGAACTTTGTTTGTATTTTTGACCCTCTTAGAGCTTGAATTGGATTTGGGGGTCTTCTTGAAGATTGTAGCACGTGTTTATAGCTTTCTAATGGTGTATAATTTTCCTTATTTGGAGTTAGGAGTAAAAACTTATGGGGGTTGAACCTAGTTCAATCACTATTCATATGGTAAATTTGGGCAGAATCTTTGGAAGGGTTTTTCACCCCTATAGAGCCTTCATTGATTTTTGAATCCTTCCTAGAACATGTAGATTATCTACTACCCTTTCTATTTTGGTATAATATGCAATTTTTCCACTTAAGAATAGGAAGTTATAGGGTTTGAAAGATTTCAGTTACTATGCATTTGGTTATTTTTACTGTTTCATTGGTCATTATAAAGGCAGAACTTTTGAGTGAGTTTTTACCTCTTTTAATGACTGAATTAACTTTTTCATCCTTCATGAAATTTTTAAATCATCTTTTTATCTTTCCATTGAGGTAAAATGTGATATTTTTAGGCTTTTGTGTTAAAAGATATGACTTTCCAAACTTTTGGCATGTGTTGGATAACTTCATTTTGGGCAGTGACTTTGAAGCAACTTTTGACCCTCTTAAGGGCCAAACTAGTTTTTCAATCCTTCATGGAAGTTGCAGAGCTTCCTTTTACCTTATTATTGATACAAATTTATAAAATTTGGATTTCGGGATGAAGAGCTATAAATTTCCAAAGTTTCAGATGTTTTAATTTTTTTTTTGTCTTTCTATTTCTGTTTGATAAATTAAACCTCCTCCTACTCATTCACTTGTAACTTTTTCGTTTGACCTCCGATTTATTAGGTTTTTGAAGCATTGGTTTTCTAAAAAAATTTCCTACCCCTTTTATGCAAATTTAAAATTTTTGGGCTTGATTTGAAAATTACAGATAAAATGAAAAAGAGTCAATTATGTGACGTTATTGAATACAATTCAGTTTTTGAGCGATTTTGCGATCTATAGAGATCCGATTGAGGAGATTTCTAATTCTATTTGGCTTAGAGACATGGGATTTCATTTTAGCTTAAGAATTAGATTCATTTTGGGCCCTAAGTAGATCCATTTTATTGGGGAAAATTTTGGGTGAATTTATCAAGATCCGTTCGGGAGTAAGTGAAATAAGTTCGATTTGAATTTTCTTTCGTGGTGAGGAATCCCTCCCTCGTGGGTTGCCCGCCCAGGCGTCACGTAAGACGTCGGACCCGTGATCCACCGGAGAGGGGTTCCAACAGTGAAACATAGATGTTGTCTACGTGAAACACAGACAACTATGCAAACGTAAACAATGTTTGCATGAAATGCAAATAGTTGAATTTTAGTATCCTTCTTTACCTAACTATTGGCGCGTCATTTTCTTCATGGACTACTACTGTATTGCTTCATTTGCTTCCACCTGGTGCCTTGCGTATTCTTTATTTGCTTCTATCATTTTGGTCTCATTTTACTACCATTTTTCTTGCATGAAATAAACTTTACTTGTATGGCATGCACAACTTTTATACTTCTTTGCCGTGAGCAACTTTGACTTTCTTGTTTGTGTTTTCATTCTTTCTTGTCTTCTTCTTGTCTTTTAATTTTCTTCTTCTTGCTCCTTGAAGTCAAGTGAAAACTAATCTTCAAAAAATGGCATAAATATCGTTCTTTTGACTCACTTTAACTTCTTTGTTTTCAAATTATGCCTAAAACCATATATGAGTTAAAGTGATTATCTTAAGCAATTTCATGTCATTAATTGTCAAATGTTATGGAATAATTATACAATCAATTACGCACCTATTGATTTTCCCCACACTTAACTTTTTACCATCCTTGAGTAAAACATGTAAATTAAAACCGTAGGCCTAAAACATTTACTCATTTCCTATATTTCCTAAGAATACATAATCATAAAAAAGATGAATGACTTTCAAAAATCATAGCAAGAACTCAACATTCTAAACTTTTACTCATGATCAATTAACATTCAATATCTTTAATATAAATTGAGCAATCTAATAATAGACTTAAAAAATTTGTTTACCTAAAATATATCTATAGGTACACTCAATATCATTCATGATCAAGACATTCCACAACTTTGCATATCATTTCATTTCTCGACCACTAAAGGTTACATGTAAAATCATAAATCAAAGGACTTTTTAGGGTTATAATGTGGGAAAACGTAAGGTGATATGCATTTAGGTAAAGTAGCATGAACGCCATCAATGCTAGTGAAACAAAAGTAACACTCAATGAAATATCAAGTGTACAAGTTAAAATTCATACAAAACTAGTTACCGTCAGATATGATGAATGCAACAGTTATATTTCCCGACTCAATTCAGCTCTCACACACAAACCAAACGAAGCATATACCAATTTAAAGGGATCACTGATACAATCAATGACAATACATTGAAACCATAAAGACTGAAGCTTCCAACCCAACATCTAACTCATATTCAACATACTCAAATAACCCATTCATCACAACTTTTGAAGGATGCATTAATCATAAATAACTTTTCAACACATATGCACTTCCTTTTTGATATATTTATTTAAAATTTTCTTTTTCTTTTTCTTTTTCTTTCTTTGTTCTTCTTTTTCGTTCTTTCTTTTTCTTTTTCTTCTCTTCTCTTCTCTTCTCTTTTGCTTTCCTTTTTTTTCTTTTTCTCTTATGGAAATTAAAAGAAACAACATTAATATGGGAATTTCAATGATATGACATAAAATAGCATCCCAACATTATAACCAACCTACACGTATGTACACCCCCACACTTATTTTTTTTGTACATCCACAACTTAGCAATCACAAATGTTCCACTAGTATAGCTTAGGTAGGACATTTGGTTAAGTTCAAAAGCATACAATGTGGTGCATATAAAAAGAATGGTATAAAGCTCAAAGGGGCTTATCAAGGGAAAAATCATGTCAATAAGGTAGGCTATTTGGCTAATGTAATTATGAAAAAAAGAATACCTAATCATCTCCATGTTAATGTATGTGATAAAAAATGTGGTCTCGAATAAAAAATTAAAGCAAAATTAGGATGTACATGTCATGAAGGTCACACACTACTAAAAAAAATGAGATCGATATGGATGTGTCAATCTCTATCACTATTCATTACTCTTCTAAAGATAATGCACATTAACCAACCACAAGACCAAAAGTACATGCTAAGGTTGTCATGAAATTCTCTAGTCAATTCATTCTAGACTCATGACTATATAATCCTAGAAGTAATAGAAAACGAGAAAATGTTTATTTGTTTGTTTTATTCTTTCTTTCATTTTGATTTAAAACTTAAAAACAATTAAGAAACAAACAAATAAAAACAAAAATGCATATAAAATGTAATGCAAAATTTTAAAGAAAAGAAATTTATTACTTGGGTTACCTCTCAAGAAGTGCCTCTGTTTAAGGTCACTGGCTCGACTACGCACTTCCGTCACGTGACAAAATTTTGATCTTTGAGTGTTATAGTTTGAGTCACTTCCACGTGAGGTAGTTCAGGATAGGGTCATGGTAGATAGTCTGTTATATTCAACACATGCCCTATCTTTAGAATCTCTAACTCTATTGAGTCCATGCTATCGGGAAAGATCTAGAATGTCTTTTCACCTGTTTCTTCTTTGTTCAATTTCTCTAACTTGTTAGGTAAAAGTAAAGAGTCATTCTTAATAAACATTGGAACTCAGTATTTACCTCCGAGCCAAAGGATGTATCATTTTCTACTTAGTGCTCCTTCTCCACTTCTTCCACATAAGCAATGCCTTGAGTAGTCCACTCGAGTTTCTTAAGCTCCTCATCACTTTGTAAGGTTTCTACACTAACATCCCTTGGGAACTCCTCAGGTTGATATGGCTACTCCTCTTTGTTTTACAGCTCTAGATGGTCAATTCTTACTGCCATCTCACCCATCTAATTTGCCATGTTCTGGAGTCTAGATGTTGTATGCCTCATTTCCTCCTGGAATTGCATCATATAATCCCAGAGCTACTGTTATACACTCTGTTAAAGTTACAAAATATTAGGATTCATAATATTAGCCAATTCTTTTAGAGATGTACCTGAATCTTACTGGCTTTCCACATCTTAGATGTTAGATCTTACATCATGCAAAATTGGCATCTGTTCTGCTGGAATTGTAGGTTATTATGTTGAAATTACTAGATACTCTCTTAAAGCTGCTGCATACCCTATTGAAATTGAAGATGGGTAGCATTATAGGTCTTGATATAGTCGTCCAGAGGTGTAACTAAGTTGTAATAAGAAACTTCTGCTCTATACGGGAATTATTGTGTATCCTACAAACTATCAAAGAAGTAATTTTGATGATTATTTCATCATAACTAAAGTTAGGTTGATCAGTCCAACCGTGGTTGTACGATAGAGAATAAGAATTATAAATGAAATTATTTTTTTATCAAATTTTTTTCACAAACACGAAGAAAATGAAAAGATTAATAAATAACTAAAAAGAAACTAAATACAAACAAAGATTTACAAGACACAAATTAAAATCATAATCAAAAACTAAACACCGCACTCCCCAAAAATGATACCGAAATTGATAGCGTGTTGTAACGCTAGTCAAAATATACTAGACCTACTACCATAGCAGTGGTGAGTTTAACTCGATCCCATAGAGAGAGTGTGTAAAGTTATTGAAGTGAAATTAATCAGTATTTAGGATTTGGTTGTAAAAATAAGAAAATAAAATAAGGCTAAACTAACTAACAAAAGCAATTTAAAGAAAACAAGTAAAAAAATGATGAAAGTGGGGAATTCAATACGAACTTAGTTCTTTGATTTAATCTGGGCCTGCACCCTGATTAAACATATTTAAATGATTTGTCATTCTCAAACCTCTCATAGAAACTATTAATCGTGTGTTAATAATTTACCCAAGTTTTCCTTTAGGTAATGTTTAATCAAGATATGATTGTTAATTAAACTTAACCACCAAATAACCTAGAATACGATCTCTAGATTTAATTCGATAATAGAATTAAAAATTAGAAAAAATTATTAATCAAGACAAAAATTATATGTGATGCATTATTTAACTTAGGTTATGTTATCCGTAATGATTACAAATCATCAATTGCTACACATGAATTTCAACATATCAATTATATATTATATTGAAATTCTAGCAATAGGTTTATAAATAAGCGATGCAATGATCGCATTCAAATCATCTTTTCACAATACTCAATGATTTCATACACAAATAATCAAACAATAATGAGAATATGATTATTCATGCATAAAACCCAAATCAATTAACATAAGATAACAAAATCAATTTCTAAAGAGAGAAATAAATAACAAAAAATGTGAAATATGCTTAACCCAAATCGTTGACATTGATGTCACCTCTGAACCGGTTTCTAGACATCTAGCCCTCCATGGGTCTCTCCTAATTAAGAGCTTCCTTCATTAAAATCAAAACTACCAAAAATAATTGTCTCAACCCTACCAACTTGTCCCAGTTAAAGACCACCTATAAACTCCTGCTACTATCTCCTCAAAAACCCTTAAAAACACTGCTACTATTCCTTTTTTATTTTAAAACGATTGCCCCACTTGAAAGTCTATGTTTTGCATGATGTCTGCATAAAATGCAAACATTGTTTGCATTTACGCACATGTAGGTTACATGAGATGTAGACAACCACACAAACACAGACAACATTTGTGTGAAATGCAAATAGTTGCATTTTAATATCCTTTTCTTCCCAGCTATTGACACGCCATTTTATTCATGGACCGTTACTATATTGCTTCATTTGCTCCCACCTACTGCCTTGCGTATTCTTCATTTGCTTCTATCATTTTGGTCTCAATTTATTGCCATTTTTCTTACATAAACTAAATGTTTCGTACATGGCATGCACAACTTTTATAGTTGTTTTCTCTAAGCAACTTTGATTTTTCTTGTTTGTGTTTTCATTTTTCTTATCTTCTTCTTGTCATTTAATTTTTTTCTTCTTGATCCATGAAAAAAAGTGAAAAATAATGTTGGAACCAAACATTTCTTGGAAGTAAGAAATATTGTATATGAAATGTTGGAAGTTAAAAGCTAGAAAATGTAGTTTAAAACATGTTCACTGAGTAATCTTCGGTGTTTTTACCCATAACTTTTTCTCTAGTTATCCAAATGAGATGATTTTTAATTTGAAGTTAACTAGAGGGATAGTGCTACAAATTTTCTGATGAAATTTTCAGTCCCTAAGAATTTCAATTTTTGGATGAAAGTTGAGCACAAAAAATTGTTTCAGTATAAGAATAGTTTGGAAATGTTTATAGTATAACTTTCAGATTATGGAACCAAATTAAATTATTTTGATGTCATTAGAAAATTGAGACAATGAGGAACATTTTTCTAGAAGGAAGTGTTACCAAATTCATTCAATTACCTTATCAGAAAAGATTGAGTTTTGACAAAAGTTAGGCAACAACTTAAATGAATTTTGAGGTCTTAATAAAGTATTTTTGTGGAGTTAATTAGCATGTTAATGTGAGGAAGTTTTTATGACATGGGTTAATTGAATTATAGTGTTAAGGTGGTAAGATTGCATGAGGGGCAAAATTGGTAAGTCACTTAAGCATTTAAGTTACAAGGCATATAAGGAAGGGTAGAAGGGTCTTTGTACAACCATTAGTGGTATAAAAGGGAGAAGAAAAGAGTGTCTTACAATTGAAAGAAACAAGAACGAAATTGAGAGAGGAGAAGAGAGAGAGAGTCGTAGAGAAGAGAGAAAGGAGAGAAAAAGAAGAAAAGAAACTAGGGTTTCATCTTTGTTTGGCTTTCAAGGGGAAATTTGAGGTTGCTCAAGAAGGGAAAAAGGGAGAAGAAGATGAGAGCTTCCATTGAAGCCAAGAAACACATTATTTGGTAACGAATCAAGGTAAGAGCATTTTTGATTTGTTGGATTTTTGAAAGGGTTTTGGTTCATATAGCTTAAGAAATGTATGGGTTTAAGGATTCTAGGATCAATTTTTATGAATATGTCTTATGGGTTTCTCAATTGGAATGCCTATTGATCTGGGGAATTTTGTCAATGTTGAAGAAAATCAAGAGAGGCAAGAGGAGCAAGAGTAAAGGCTTATTGAGAAAGGTTTTCAAGCAAGGAAATTAAGGTGGGTACATGTTTATAATAGAGTAAATAAGTCACTTTTGTTTTCTCTAAATCGAAGAAATTTAATGATTTAAATTGCATCATAAGTATTGCATTAATTGTGTTTTGAATGAATTCAGAAATTGCTACTTTTGTGATATGTGAATTGTGTGATGATTGATGAAAATGATTTCTTTTGAAAAGATCGCATGTTATGGAATCATGTTTTCGGAAAGGGTTTTCAAAATATATCAAGTATATGAAATCAAGTTTTCAAAAAAATGACATTTTGGACAACAAGTTTTGAAATACATGTTATGTGGGTTTGGTATAATCTATCTAAGAATTGTCACATGAACGTTGACCAAGTTAAGGCTTCTCCCGCCTTCTGGCTAGTGACACGGAGCTCCTTTATGGACTCCCTCAAGTTTACGCCTACGCAAAACCACTATGTGGGATTGCGATAGAGCCTCAATTTTATGACTACACAAGACCATTATGCGCGATTGTGTAGCTCGTCATGTTTATGGATTTACCCAAACCATTCTAATATGTTTATGTGCGTATGAGATGTGAACAAGTTTAATGCATTCATGTTTTGTGGTTTGTAAAATTGACTGCATGACGAGAATTTGAGAAACAAGTGTTTTATGGATTTCAACAAGAATTTTCTATGACAATGAACTTTTTGAATGGTTTTGCTTATTTTTTTGTTATAAGCTGTTACCCAAGAGCTTTCAAGCTCACCCCCACTTTCCGTCCCATCCTCAGGTGAAGAGAATGAGATCGAGCGAAAGTAAGTCAAGGCATCACTCTGAATTTGCATGTTTTGATTTATTTTGGAGTAATTTATGTTAAACAAGGTTGTAGTTGCATTTCAAGTATCTTGTGTAATTTGGAGATTTTGGAATATTAATGTATTAATATTAATGTGTTATGGCATTAATATTCTAGCTTGGAATGCCATTAAAGTTTTGTAAATTCTTATTTTATTGTTAATGAATTATGAATAATATATGGATGACGATGATGAATGTTGAGCATGAATGGTTGATATATATATATATATATATATACACATATTAGTAAGATGTTATGGAAACGACAAATAGGAATTATGAATGATGAGATCTAGCTAAATGTGACAAGTCAAATGAGCTGAGATTTAGGAATGGATAAAGAAAAGTTCGAATTTAAATGGTTACAAAATGAGGTGGAGTTGAAATATGAATTAATTAAAGATGAGGTTAAGTGAGAATTAGGTACACTTGAGGAAGTTAACCAAATTGAGATGATAAATGTTGAATACAAATTGTTGTTACATATAAGTGAAATATATTATGGAAAAGGAAAGATAGGAATTGTGTTTGAATTTAGAGGAAAATCTGGACTGATCTAGATGGAACTAGATAAATTTGTCTTCTGAAAAGTTATAAATTATCCTCTTAGCTTTCCGACGTTATATAGTACATAAATTTTGGGTATGAGAGTTAAGATACATGAGCATTATAAGTGATATTGCTGTATAGGAGGTATGAACATGACAGCTATGGTGAATTATGAGAATTATTGTATGAGATAAATCATTTGAGTTGAGATTTGAGGGATTTATGAAATCAAATTGATAATTGAATGTTTAGAAGTGATATTATATTGGAAGAAGTGAATTTGGGAAGATTATGAGTGATTCTGGTGTTAGAAATGATGTTAGTAGCATTGGAGAGGCATTGGAGGAGTTTGGGGTACCCCAATGTCTGTTAAACAGACATGGATGTCCATTAAACGGATCGTCTCGGGTGAAAAAGGACTCCCTGCCTCACCAATGTCCATTAAATACACATTGATGTCCATTAAATGGACTTTCTTGGGTGAAAAATGGTTCTAAGCTAGTTTATGTCTGTTAAACGGATATGGATGTCCGTTAAACGGACATTCACAGGACAACTACAATAAATTGCGATTTTGGCTATTTTAAATTCTAAATCTTGCTTTGTGGTCTACATGAAAGTCGTAGCTCTGAAAGTCTGCTTTTAAATGGTTCTAGAATGACCTCAATAAAACCTTTATAGCAAAAGTTATGGAAATTGCACCAAGACAAGTACAAAATGATTAAGGACATAAACATATTGGATTCTTTTAGCCATAACTTCGCCATATGACCTCGGAATGAAGTGATTCTTGAAGGGATAGATTCCTAAGACATTTTACTATCTCTATATAAAAATTTGTGGCTTTTGGGTTCGGTATAAAAAATATTTATGGTGAGAAATGAGGAAGTTGATTAGAAGAGCATGAATTGGTTGTTTACCAAACATACTTTAGGTTTTTAGGCATATCTTGAGCTATAAAGTTCCAAATGAGATGATTATTACTTCAAAGTAAACTAGATACATGGAGATAAAATTGTTTTGAAAAATTCAAGTGGTTATTCAGACGTTTGATTGGTTTGGGCTCGCCCTTGTGGTTTGAGATGTTATGAGAATGGTGACTAAAGAGGTTTTATTGAAATAACCTTATAAGAAGACCTGCTCACACTTTATGACTCTGGAATGATCGTTGGACTCCGGAATCGAGGTCCAACATGTTTAATATCAGAGTAAGAAGATGAACTAATAATGGTTAAGGTGATTTCTTGGAATACGCTCACATTTTATGGTTCAAGAGTTGGGCTCCGAATCCCGGGACCCAACATGTAGCGCCCCCTTACCGTAGAGTATACACCGGGACGCCCGTAGGTCATACCGATACATACCCTACGATGAGGGTGCACTACGATACGATCAATTCTATACTCTCATGGCATCACAATAATAAAGCAGTAATATCGAATTTACTAAAATTTTAAAATCCAAAGAGTACTTCTCATTTCATTTCACAAATCCATATGTACATCATTAGTCATGATTACAACCGAACAGATCCGTAAGAACTAACACAACTACTAGATAGGTCATCCACAAAATATCCCAAAATCCTAGCTGACCGACCTGTGGGCCATGCTCCTCTCGCCGGCACACACACAGTAGGAAAAGTCTCAAAATCCGGAGCTAGGGGTCACACTATCGCTGTCCTGAAAAATAGTCGCAATTTGGGTGAGTTTGCGAAACTCAATGAGTAACCATCATCGATGGTTCACT
>JANIHY010000004.1:14669905-14682945 GCA_027479065.1 Erythroxylum brevipes | reverse complement strand
ATTTGTTATCATAAAAAAGGGGGAGATTGTTAAGTCAAAATGACTTTACGATTAATAATTTTGATGAAAACCAAATAGCAAAGCATATACAAAAATGAGACGCAAGTAGAAGAAAGAAATGAGACGCAAGATGGAAATGTGACGCAAGAGGAAATGAGACGCAAAGCAGATACAAAAAAATGAGACGCAAGAAGAAATGAGACGCAAGCAGAAATGAGATGATAGAAAAATGAGATGTAAGCAGAAAATGAGACGACAGAAATGAGACGCAAGCAGAAAGCCAAATATGAGCAATCAATTTGAGTTAGTTACAGAACTCAACTGAATAACTGTTTCTTTAAAGATCAAGAAACAAAAAGAAAGAAGCAGTTATCAAGAAGCGGTTGAAGAAAAAGATTATAAATATGAGTCAGAGTCGAAGACTGAAAAAGTTAGTGATTTTGTCAATAATTTTTAAAAAGGCTAGAAATTTTATTGTGCTAAACTTAGAGCTACTATTGTCTGTAACAAAACTCGAAATATCTTTCAGTAGAAGGAAGAAAGCTGATAGCCTGAAGAGGCTAAGTCAAAAAAAATACTTTTTGTAAGAGACCTGAAGAGGCTCAGAGAAAAGAATATTTGTATCTTTGAAAAGTATAGTGAAATCTCAGAAAAGATTCTGAGGACTGGACGTAGCCCACGGTTTGGGGTGAACCATTATAAAATTGTTGTGTCGATTCTCATCTCTTAACTCTCAACTATTAATTTTTGTTGTTGATATAAATACTTAGAACTAGATTGCAATACTTCATAATACTGTTTTTCAACTGTTTGAGAAAGTAAGTTTTGTTTTTTAAAAGAAGGTTTTTTAAAAGGGGTTTGTTTTAAAAAACGGATACACAATTCAACCCCCCTTCTTGTGCGTTTTGTATATCATATATTAAGTCTATACTAACGTGTGATTCACTTTAGATAGTAATGAGAGTGATGTGGAACTTAGAGAAGTTGTAGAACCACAAACACACATCCAAATGGAACAAAAACCACAAGTTGATACCTTAAATGTCCAATCAATGATTCAAGAAACACATAGTTCGCCTCGATATGAAAGGGTACGTCATCCTCTTGTTAGATTAGATCTACATGTTGAAAAAGGAAGTGATGATGCTTCACTTATGAATGACAAACCTACCAATTTTAAGGAAACAATGCTAGACATCGATTCTTTAAAATAGCAAGAAGCCATGAAATCCGAAATGGAATCTACGTACACTAACCAAGTATGGTCTTTGGTGGATTCACCTGAAGGTATAGTACCTATTGGGTGCAAATGGGTTTTTAAGAGAAAAACTGACATAGATGAAAATATACATATGTATAAAACAAGGTTGGTGGCAAAAGGTTACAGACAAAAACAAGGAGTTGATTTTGATAAAACTTTTTCGCCAGTAGCAATGCTTAAATCCATAAAGGTTTTATTGGCTATAGTAGCATACCATGATTATGAAATTTGGAAAATGGATGTCAAAACAACATTTCTCAATGGGAATTTGTAAGAGGATGTGTATATGACACAACTTGAGGGTTTTAAATCCAAAAAATTTCCTGATCAAGTATGCAAGTTGCAAAGGTCTATTTATGGATTGAAGCAAGCATCGCGGAGTTGGAACATCAGTTTTGATGAAACAATCAAAGAATTTGATTTTATAAAAAATGTGGATTAACCTTGTGTTTACAAGAAGGTAAGTGGGAGTGTAATCATTTTCTTAGTGCTTTATATGGATGACATATTTCTTATTAGAAATGACATTTCAATGATCCAATTTGTTAAGATATGGTTATCTAAGAACTTTTTCATGAAGGATATGGGTGAAGCAGCTTACATACTAGGTATAAAGATCTATCGAGATAAATCAAAGAGGTTGCTTGGATTGTCCCAATCTTCGTACATAGACAAAGTGTTAAAGAGGTTTAGCATGGAAAATTTTAAGAGGGCGTTGTTACCTACATCACATGGGATTTCTCTTTCTAAGAGCATATGTCCTAAGACACAAGAAGAAAGAGATATAATCAATGGTGTTCCATATACTTCGGCTATTGGATCGATCATGTATGCAATGCTATGTACAAGACCAAATGTTGGTTATGCTTTGAGCATAACAAGCAGATATAAAGTTAATCCTGGTGAGAGTCATTAGACAGCTGTAAAAAACATCTTGAATTAATTGAGAAGGACTAAAGATATTTTCTGGTCTATGGAGGAACTGAGCTGAGAGCATCCAGATGCTAGTTTCCAATTTGATCAAGACGATAGTAGATTACAATCAGGGTATATTTTTACTTTGTGGTAGTGCGATTAGTTGGAAGAGTTCCAAACAACCAACCACCGCCCATTAAACAACTGAATCTGAGTATATTGTAGTTTCTGAGGCAACGAAAGAAGCAATTTGGATCAAAAAGTTCATCACTGAACTTGGAGTAGTTCCTAGCATTGTTGATCCGATAGTAGTGTACTGTGACAACAATGATGCTATAACACAAGTGAAAGAGTCGAGGTCTCATCAGCAATCCAAGCATGTATTTAGGAAGTTTCATTTGATCCAGGAGATAGTGGAATGGAAGGACATCCTAATAGAGCGAGTTCCCACTTAAGAGAATTTAGCAGATCCTCTCACTAAGCCTTTATCTCAAAAGAGACATAATAGACATATGAATGGCTATGACATTCAATACATTGGCAATTGGTTTTAGTGTAAGTGGGAGATTGCTGGTTTATGCTCTTACAATCAATTTTTAGTTGTACATTTATTTGTGTAAATTTTGTTTTTTTCAATAAAAAGCATTGTTTATCTTTGTGTATTTGTTAATTATTCAATTATTAATCGTAAAGATAAAATCCCTAGAATAACCGTTATGCAATTAGAAATTATAATGTGATTATAATTATGAGATTCAAATTGTATTTTGTATTATTCCTAAAATATTCCTAGTCATAGTTTCATCAAGATGGGGTATTGATGAAATGGTTAGGTTATTACATATTTATTTCTTTCTTATGAAGAAAGTAATCGATCTCATATATTAAAGTGTGGAGATACTTAAATAAACATGTGGGTGCTTATTAAAGAATATGTTCACTGAACTGATCCAATTATAAGAATCCCTAATGGAACATTACTTGTGCGTCTGTGGATTATCTCATTATGATAGTTGTATAATTGATCCTTACACTTGAGATTACCAAAGTTATCTCATGTAGGAATTACTATGTTTTGATGCTACTTGTGTTCTATTCTTGCAGTAGTTCAATTCGATAGTTATTGGATATAATATGAATTATGTGGAGGTAGTTGAGTAAATCAATAAAGAATTTGTTGTCCTAAAATAATTAGGAGAATGTTCTGCTGTTCTTAATTAGTAATGATTTTGAAAATCTCTGGCCAGAGTAAATTGAAAATTGGAAAAGTTGTTTTTAAATATCAATTACAAATCATTTACTAATTAGCAAAACGAACATAATTGAATTATTTAGGGTAGACACGAATTTCATACTCTAATTCCAATTGAAATATTAGATGACGAAATGATTAATTTATACATATAGCCATGCATAGCAAGCTAAGTTAAATCACTTTGACATTCCTAATATTTGGGTGGTCATGACACGTTGCTAGACATCAATCATGATCTATAATTATAAATTGTTTAATTAGAGAATTAAAGATAAATTAAAAGGAGTTTTAATTTATCTGATTTCTTTTAATTTATCTTATTATAATTATGAATTAAAATTATAATTTATAATCATGGCCAACATATTAGAAACCTAACGGGTTACACATAAAAGATCTATAAAGGAGAAAGTGAAATTTGAATTAAGTTGGACTTAATTGAGAAATTTTAGAAACTTTAAGGATCAATATGTGATATTTGATCTTATAAGGATTAATTCATAATTATAATTAAAGTTTGACTTTAATTGTAATTTTAATTAAAACCAAGAATATGGAAAATAAGATTTTTCATATAAAAAGAAAAATTAGATGCTACCACTTCTTACATTTTTCCTAATTGGATTTAAGTTTCTCTGAATAAATATGTGGATACCGTCAAAAACTGGACGATTAAACGGCTCGTGAATTGACAAATTAAAAAAAACGGAAAACTATAACAAGAAATAGAAACAGGTTAGTATAACTTTATAAATTTCTTGTTTTATGTTTTTAATTAAATTTTGTTAAAATTGATTCTAAAAAAAATTTATATTATTCTCACTACGCTAAGATTTGATTTTGCGTTACTTTTCCAACAAAACCAACCAATAAGACGTTAATCGTCCTGGAATTTCAAGGGCCGAAATGCCGAATTGTATTTTTCAATTTAAATATTAAAACAATATTATTTTGCTAATACATATTAGCCATCGGTTATGTTGGTCCAAAGTTTAGCTAGTCTGAGATTTGATCAACTCAACCGGATCCTATCGCCCCCTCTTACTTTCATTTATCGTAACACAACAATGCCATAACAAAATCCCATTCTCAGCACAAAATAAAGAAAGCCCAAACAAGGCCCATGACAGAGGTTATCCTGAGAAAACCCTAGAACTAACCAAAGCCGAAGAAAAAGCCACTATATAAATACAATTTCTCGTTCCACTCCGCCGTCGCAGCTGCTGCACAGAGGCAGAAACCGCGAGAGAAAGAGATGGTTTCGCTGAAACTCCAGAAGCGGCTAGCCGCTAGCGTCCTGAAGTGCGGAAAAGGGAAGGTGTGGCTTGATCCCAATGAAGTCAACGAGATCTCCATGGCCAATTCTCGTACGTTTTCAATTTCGTTTGTTTTCTCTTTCTAAACTCTTGTGTGATAAATTCACAGTTTTCTTATCACTCTTTAGTGCATAAAGGTAACAGAAGTAACTTGTTTAATGTGTGGAGTAACTTACCAAAGTTTTACCTGTCCTCCTCATTTTATGGTTTAGTCTGTGTGTTCAATAGATTGTTTAAGAGTTCTCAATTCGAGTTTATCGAAATGATCTTTTGTTAAATTGTAATTTTATGCATGTGTAAAAGTATTTTCTTACGAGGATGAAAATCTAGTTCTTTGCAAGTGTCGTATGACACTTTCTGATGCAGCTTTTTCTGTGTGATTTGAAAAGGTCCTCTGAGGGAACATCTATATTGCTTTACATTCCATTATTGTTCTTTTTAGCTTACATGTTGAATGTAATTTGTGTCATCCATTTGAAGTGCATCTGTGGCGCATATTACTTTTTTTCAAAACAAATTATTTATTTATTGATGATTTAACTTCAGGCCAAAACATAAGGAAGTTGGTTAAGGATGGTTTTATCATCAGGAAGCCAACAAAAATTCACTCTCGTTCTCGTGCACGTCGTATGAAGGAAGCCAAGAGGAAAGGGCGTCACTCGGGATATGGTATTTGTTCCCTAAACATTTTTGATCTTTAGGGGTTTCATTTTAAATTGTCATAAAACTCTATTTGTATTATAAACGCTCACTGTTCATAGTGCTACATTTTGTTATTTGTAGACCATATGGAATTCCTAATTTTTCTATTATCAATTCAGATATGTCCATTTTGGATAAGTGGACTTTGCTGCATATGTTTTAGTTTTTCATGGGCATTCTAGTTCAAAATGTAGTTCTTTTTCCTGCCATACTCTGGGTGTCTCTCAGGTCTTTAACTTTTAAGCATTTTGGAACAACTCTAGGTAAGCGCAAGGGTACAAGAGAAGCAAGGCTACCAACAAAGATTCTTTGGATGAGAAGGATGCGTGTGCTAAGGCGTTTGCTTCGCAAGTACAGGGAGGCAAAAAAAATTGACAAACACATGTACCATGACATGTACATGAAAGTGAAAGGTAATGTCTTCAAGAACAAGCGTGTTCTCATGGAGAGCATTCACAAATCAAAGGCTGAGAAAGCAAGAGAGAAGAATTTATCTGATCAGTTTGAGACTAAGAGGGCTAAGAACAAGGCAAGGAGGGAAAGAAAATTTGCTAGAAGAGAGGAACGATTGACCCAGGTAACACTAGAATTCCATTTTTCTTGGTGATTAAGAATTGCTCCCTTTTTTTAAATTTTGTGGACCCAAGGACCAATTGCCGGTGTTGAGAATTGTTATGGTTCCATTTTAACGAGTTTGGAATTAACGAATGTTTGCACTTACTGTGTCGATCTATTGTGTTCCTTTAATAATGTAACTCATTAAATGCTATCATCCAGAATTAGTAAAATCCTCACGCTTTATCATTTCAGTTTTACTGTCTTCATTGCTATATTTTTTGATGGTGGACTTGATTTGAATTTCTTGCAGGGACCAGGAGGAGGTGATAAGCCAATAGGTGCTCCAACTGCTGCTGCTGCCACTGCTACTGCATCTCAATCAGTCGAGTAAGCCTTTGTTTCAGAGGTTTAAAACTTGTTGATTCTGTTCCGATATATTCAGATACTTATCTTTTGTTGTGTCGCTAGCAGGACTTCGAAGAAATCCAAGAAGTAAAGCCCTCGCCGACGACTTTAAAGATCTTTGCTTTGGCTGAATAGTTTTGTCGTAATTGTGTGTTCTTTTGTTGTAACTGCACTATGTTACTTAATATATTAAATGTTGATGGAAAGAATTCTAGGATACGGGCATTCCTAGTGTCGGTTTGAATCAGGGATACTATATCATTTTTGATAGTTGATTGGTATAAATCCATCGATGCTATTGGTTTTAGTTCAGGTTTGATGGTTGCTGTAATTTTAAGAGGAAGCAGTGCACGAAACAGACATTGATCTCAATCTCAATACATAGAGATCTGGGCCAAATGATTGAAAGGAAGATACGAGCAGCAAACTCTACTTGCAATTATTAGGAAAGGAGTACTTGAGGCATCAGATCTTCTGGTCCACCTTTTGTGGGTCAATTCTGTGCCGTTTTATCTGACCTATCTATTTACGTGAGATCTACATAAATAGATAGGTCAGATAGAATGACACAGAGTTGGTCCATAAAAAGTGGACAGAGTTGGTCCATAAAAAGTGGACCAGAAGATTTGGTCTCAGTACTTTAATGCGCAGCATTTGTTAGGCTATTCCAAGTTCGAATTCTTCATGGAATTTGTGCTAGCTAAATTAGCTTCCAAAAGTATTTAGAATGTGCTTTCCGTAGGAAATTCTGCATCATAAAATCGGAGTCCGCTTCCCTCCGGTTTTAGACCGAAATCATGACCTGATTACCCCTTTTTAGACCGGTTATAATCACTAGTGCCAAGGACAGTTTATAAGCATAGATATTGCAGAAGAATGATCCACTAATAACGTATCAACTACTTTATATGACAAAGATATGCCCCTACGTAACGGTTATACTAGCACTTGTATCCATGTCTGACATTGTAATTATTGTATTGTGACTTTCAAGTTACAATTCAGAAAACAATTCATCTTCAAAAGCTTGTAATCTGCTTCCACGGCTTTATAACTAAAGACTTCTTTGGTAACGATGACGGGGGGCAATTCCGTCATTGAAACCAAACGGGGGTTTGTGTTCGGTAAAGTCTGCACTGGCACGGTTTGCTCGTCCTCTTATTGCAGCTTGGAGCAAAGACGATTTATCAGGATTATCACAAAGGCCGAGCTTCACAATGAATGTTGCCACAGTACCCTTGTCAAGGCCTTCACTTTCGATCCAAATATAACCTCCCATGAGCGCTACGAACCTGGTGCAGTAATTCAAGTGGAGTGAATGCAATAGACAAAAGGAAGGAGCTGGTGTCAGAAACAAGCAATTGCAATTATTTTGTTGCTGTACTACCGCGAGCAATATGCAATATACAACGTAAAGTTGTATATAAAGTAGAGGAAACTATTGAAAAGAAAAGATGGTGATTATGAAATGCTTCCAGCCACGTTCAAATGTCAGTAGACTCTAAATGCAAGCATTAAAGTTGTCTTATGCATGTTCCGAGATCTACCGTTTACAAATGGCAAGTCCAAGACCTGCGCCACCGTTAGTTCGACTGGATCCAGTTCGAGGCTGAGCAAATTTAGTGAAAAGCACGGGGATATCTTGTGGGAGAATACCACAGCCAGAATCCTTAACCTGCAGAAGTCTATTTGGTCAAGACTTTTAAATAGATCAAATTTCAAACAAATTCAATGCGATGCAAGCAGTTAAATGGTGACCTGTACCAAAAACTTAGGCATTTATGCTGGCAGCAAGACCCTATAGGCTAACCATCAAAATAGATGATGATTAGCAAAGAGTAGAACAAAATTGTCGAGAACATTTTCTTAGTCTTATCATATGAAAAGAGATGCCTTAACCTCTAGAGGTCAACCAGGATTGCAACAGATTAATCAACCTGAACTCGTAAGAAGAAGTGGCCATCACTGGCAATCGGATGAAATTCAGGAGGGCTCCAGTCCCTTAATGATTCTGGTTTTGCAACAGATGCTATAATAGAAACGTAACCCTCCTTTGAGAATTTAACTGCATTGCCAACAACATTCAAAATAATTTGCATAAGCCGTTTCTCATCACCAACAGCTAGCGGAGGCAAATCAGAGGCCAGAATCAAGTTCATAGATAGTTTCTTTACACATGCAATAGGCTGTATCAAGTTGGCAACCTACATTGACAGAGTGAAGACAGATAGGCTCAAACAATTGCTGGGAAGCCAAAAGTTTATATCAAAATCAGTTAGAAAAGATGAAATTCAACTGGAAAACATTCAAACACATATTACGTACCTCTTTAAACATGCAATGAAGATTGAACCTTCCAATGTCCAACTCAAGGCTTCCATCTTCAAGCCGCGAAAGATCTAGCACGTCATTGGTAAGTGTCGCTAAGAGGTTGCTACTCTTTAAAACTGTCTCAATCATAGCTCTTTGTTCCGGAGTTAGTTCAGTCTCAAGCATAAGAGAAGACAATGCAATGATTGCATGCATTGGTGTCCTCATCTCATGGTTCATGACAGAGAGAAAGTCATTGCGAGCATGAATTGCCGTTTCTGCCTCTTTACGAGCTGAGTCCAAAGCAATATTCTGCTTCAGGAGCTGTTCACGTGCTCGCATAGATTCTTCCAGAATTGCAGCATGTGAAAGAGCAACTGCCACCTGTATGAAGAGAAAAAAAATCAGTTTCACCAATAAGCATGTTCTAACTAGAATTCCTAGGAACTAATCATAGCATCAATTCGGAACTTATAACCACAATCTTTAGTTCTTATGTTTTAAATAGCTTCCTACAACTTGATGAAATTAATATAAGAATGCATACAGGTCTGTGATCTTATATATTTGCTTGCAGGCAAGGAATTCAGCATCAAGGTTAAGTGAATAGGAAATGGAAAACAAGTCAAACAATCTGGAAGGTATATTTACCTGGTCCGCAACAACTGTAACAAGCTCTAACTCATGGTCACGCCATTTTCTACCACTATCTGCAGGAAGGATCAGAACCATGACAGCGTAGCTTTTTGCAGAAAGGTCAGGCCAATCATTAATTTGAAAATTTGATAAATGTAAAAGAGGGACACGGACGGCAACAACTTCTGGTAGCACATATCGACTTACAAGAGACCTGATCCTAGCCAGTGGACAATTATATGGTATGCGCAATGCTCGTGCACTATTAAAGACTTCAGTTACTATGGGAAGGTTTATTGGCACGGTAGACCCATATTGTGCTCGGTAGTTCAACATATGTGAAAGTTGTAGAGTCATGCCAGATCGTGATGGCATCCACAACGCACATTCCTCTAGGCCTAAGGTCCTACCCAATTCAACAAGAGTGGTTTCTAGGATAGTATTTTTGTCAAGAGTGCTTCTAATCTCATGGGTCAACATTCTGACATGCCTTCCTGTCTCTTCTTGTGTAAGAATAAGCCCCATTTCCTTGTCAAGTTCTTCAGCCTTGTTCTTGAGAAACATTTCCCGAGTTTTAACACTCAACAAATCAGGAATAATGTAAACAAGCGTTAATGCAGTGAAACAAGACACGAAAGCACAAGAAATCTTTGCAATAGCCATAACCACAGCAACTGCTTTAGAATGCATGTAGAGTGTCCACAAATTTATGAAGTGGGTTGCTCCACAAAGAACAATAAAAGCACCAAACTGCATAAGCACCCCTCTGTATGGGAAGAAGGCCGATTTTTGCACAAAGTAGATAATCTCAATAGGAATAGAAAAGTATGCAAACGCAATTAAAACGTCCGAGATATACTGATATTTCACAAGAAGTTCATCATGGGGCCACATGCAATCACAGGACTCCATCATTCCCACGGCTGCTTGCTGAGGTAAATCTGAAAGCATTGGAAGATGTATCACACACTAGGTATCAATTTGACAGAGGAAAGAAAACTGAGAATAGCCAATATTAAGACAAATTGTTGATTATGGAAGAGATAACCGTTTTCATTCTGTGATCTGGCATAAAAAGAAAAATATTAATCCTAGGATTTCAATTCCAGATGTGATTTTCATTACTTTAAATACTCAGGCCAACCATGCATCCGCTCATTGGCAACGTACTTTCTACTCATTGTAGCATATACGGGAAGGAACTAACTTAATGTATATATGTAAAACATGCATGAATGGGCAAATATAAACAGAAAAAGAATCAAGACAAGATTTTTCAGGCATGTTTCTTTCTTTAATTCGTATTGGTAAAAACCGAACCTCAAACAAAGCGAACAACTTCATTATAAAAAAGAAAATGTAAACTTACCAGATAACAGTATATGAAAATTTTATAAAGGAAACAAACAGAAGGGGTTGAGTTATAAGAGCTTAGGTAAACCACAGATGCAAACGAATGATGCTTATGATGAAAGCTAACCATGGGCAAAACATAATTACACGGTCAAAACTCAAACCAAATAATATTTTCCTCTCCTCAGTTACCAAGACAACAAATTAACACAAACAAGGCCTGTTAAAGAAAATCACAAGCAACAGTATGACCGAACCAGTAGCACAAAACAAATGAGGGAACAAATTGTTACCAGAGGAAGGAAAGAAGAAATGGACGAGGAATAGGAGCGATCAGTTGCAGAGGTTTGAGATATGAATCGGAACTGTCCATCATTTCATATCCGAGGATCAAAGGGACACTACTAAATCACACTACAATGAAGAGTTGAGACGGAGAGAGAGGGCTGACAAACGAGTAAAGTGGAACAGAGGGAAGGAGTGCAGAGTTGCTAGCGTAAAAGTCATAAAAAAGCGTCACGGACAAGGAGGAGATATTGACACGTGGGATCGGATGGCCAACGTGGAATGGATTGTCTTTTTACCTTTTTCATCATTTTTATATATTACATATAGAATTGGAAGATGGACCAGATCCTCTTCCTTTCCCGTCCATTACCATTGCATAATTAAACAAAAGAAGTAAAAGGGACATAGTTTGACTATCTTTTTCTTAGACAATAATGTAAGACAAGAAGGCTGCGGAAACCTGTGCAATTGAGATAAGGAGAAAATATGACGTTTCTGCTTTAGAAAATGGGTAGTGGATCTAAGGATGCGGATCTTTGATGGTGTTCGTTTTTTATTTGGGTGAAGGGTGATACGGTCAATTTGAAGCATAAAATGGCGACTTGATGGAAAGGGCAGCTTTCAAACTTTATCCATGGTAGCTAGCTTCCCATAAGATACATGGAATCAGGTCGAGTCGTTGCAACTAAGAGAGGGCCCTTTCACATGTACGTCTCCATAACTTTTTGCACTTTTCAAAGGGAAAACATGCCAAAGCATCCAAAAGGGTCCACCAAGGCAGCTGTCCAACTCTTGGGCAACTTCCGGAGAAGTGTATGGACACGATCTAAAAAAAGTAAAAACACATGCAAAGACATCCTGTGTATGGACTTTACTGACATGTCACAAAATTCAGCAGGAGAGACGAGCATTGGGAAAGCACAACTTAAATAGAGGAGCTGCTTCATTCCGGAGGTTTGGATTGATCACCAGGCTAGCTAGTTCAATCCCTTTCCAGCTGTTTGGTTACATTACACCTCCAAGTAAAGTTATTACTATTTCCATCGGCATGAATTTCATAACCAAAGGACTAGACAAGCTCATTGCTGCAGCTGTTGCAACCGCACAAACCTGAGCGCTTTAAGAATCTTCGGCCACTCCTCTGCTTCTACCTCCGATTTTGGTTGTAAGGTAGAATCTGTGGGAACGTTTTGCAGCTAAGAAGCAATTCATGGTGTAAACAGTTTGCGACTCGACAGTGTTCGACTTGCACAACATTAGTGCATTCAGATAACATGGTTAATGAATGCTCAAATCAAACATGATTTCTTAAATGTAATCATATTTGTACAATACAGTAAATTCCTTGACCATGGACATAGAAGAGAAAAAAAAAGTGCCTTTAAAAGTGATGGTAAGAGGAGATTAGATAATTTATGAAAAGCTAAAGTCAAGCATAAAAAAAGGGAACAAGTTTTACATAACGTAATTGGCACTGAATATTGAAGTAAATTGGAGTCAATCTTTCATCGAATTTATATATTGGAGAAATTGAATCAAACCAGTGTTAAAACTTATCTTTGTTTTACATACTAATGGCTTGTTGGTTTAATGGAATGGATATTATATTCCTGGTGTAATCTTAAAACTTAATTATTTATTTGTTTGGTTAAACTAAAATACACAGTATATCTAATCCTAAGATTAAATATTCCTTAACTTCCAGCAATAGCTAATGACCATTCTCACTTGTCACTACCTATTCTAAGAATAAAGTCATTTGTTCATGACTTTTTTATTCTTCACTCCATCCTGCGTTTCTTCTTTATTTTCACCTCCCTCTAAAAAATTAATAAAATTAATAATAACAATAATAATAAGTAGAAAATCAATAATGATAATAATAATAAGAATAATAACAATGATAATAATAATAACAACAATAATAAGAAGCAGAAGAAGAAGAAGAAGAAGAAGAAGATAATAATAATAATAATAATAATAATAATAATAAAACCACTTAACCCGGGTCGTTGGTGTTGATGTTACCTCCGAATCGGCA
>JANIHY010000004.1:14561212-14574368 GCA_027479065.1 Erythroxylum brevipes | reverse complement strand
TCAAGGTTTCTAGATCCATAATTGTCTAGTTAATCTTGATAACAGTGGCAGGTAATATAATTTTCAAGTTATATTATGAGGATGAATAATTTGATTTAAATAATCACATTTGTTGATCTTGTTGATTAAGGTTGGGTCCTTTTAGTTCTTAAAGTTATTAGCGAATTAAATCATAGGCGTGTGTCAGGGTTGTTAGTCAATAAAGGGTTAGTCATAGACGCTTGTCTAGCTAATCTAAAACTAAGGAATGATGAGATTATTAGAAGCTTTTCAATAATGATAACCAATCTATTGTGGAATTTGGATTTATTCTTTATTTCAATGATCAACCTTAGAACTTGAATGAGATTACCTTGTTAGATGCTGTTAATCTGATTTCTTTTCAATTTAAATGTATTTACTTGTCATTTATTAATTTTAGTATTTTTACTCATCAGTTACAAAATCCCCTTTTTATTTACTCATTCTTGATTCCCTGGTTGTTAACAGGATTGATTAATCTCCAATCTTTGTGGATACGACTCTACTCGCTTTAGCTATATTTTATTTGGTTTTTCAGGAGTAGATTTTATTTTTGGAACCTCCAATATTCCAATTAGGATAATCATACATAAAAGTCCCCTGAGGGGATTGTTTTTCTTCCTATTGGACCTTCTTCTACATATTGGTTCAAAATCAGTCTTGGTGGTAGTTGTTTGTTCTATAGTTTCCAGAAGTCCCCTTATATAACTAGATTTATTAGTAGCTTCCCCTGTATAATCAATTGTTTCAGTATCATAAACCTCCAAGGTTTTTTTGTTTATTTATAAGAGTGCTTGGTTCATTCATATGTATTATTTATTGAGATGTGCTTGATTGTTGGTTTTCTTGTGGAATGACTTCATTAACATTTGGATGTACATTCTCTCTATTAGCTATAGCAAGGAAGTGCGCATTCAGCTGTGCCTCTCAGTCTACTTGGCTTATGCTTACGAATCTCTTACAACTAGCGATTCACACATCTCGAAAAATCGTGCCTGAGATAGAGTAGTCTTTTGATTCCTCTTATTTAAACGTGGAAAGCAGCCAAGCAGTAAAAGTCGTAGAGGAAGCGCCACAAGCCCTAAGCGATCTAGCCTAACCGAATGTTGATTCTCACTCCGAGTTTCATTTTGGATTCGCATAGTGAGAAAATGATTTCTGATTGGCTTGATTTGTTTTATTTCCCTGAACTTAATCAAATCGTGTCAAAAGGTGAACAAGGCCCTAGCAACTACTATAGAGTTCGCTATAGGTCAGAAAATGGGAACTACTCCTCTCCAACCAGTCAAGCTCAATTGCATTGATCCTCTCCAACTAATCAAGTTTCTTTTCGATCCTTGTTGTTTCTAGTTAGCTCTTTGTAGTCCTCAGTCTTGAAGACTCTTCCGGTAGGTTTTCACACTCTTTTCTTACCTGTATTAGGCTTCCATGCATAGCTAACTCTTATAATATCTTCAATAGGATGTGGGATCTCATCAAGTCTGGTCGTAGGAATAACATTAGCGATCCTTGTTGTTCTAGTTAGCTCTTTGTAGTCCTCAGTCTTGAAGACTCTTCCAATAAGTTTCCACACTCTTTTCTTACCTGTATTAAGCTTCCATGCATAGCTAACTCTTATAATATCTTCAATAGGATGTGGGATCTCATTAAGTCTGATCGTAGGAATAACATTAAGAAGATTGGCTAGGTCACTTACTAAGATGAATAATTTGGCTCAGATAATCCTTTTTATTTTTGTAGTTGCCTAATCCATGCATATTGGCTTATAAAGCTTGCCAAAGGACTCAACCTGAAGTAGTCTAGTATTTCAGGGGTACATTGTGGATATATATCCACATAGGTATATGTTCATGCTTAATTTCATCAATATTCAAACTTGGTTTCCACATTTGCAATAGAGGTGGTTTATTGAAGGTATGCCATAGTTCAGCTTATAGGATTTGCTTTGCTTTTTCTTCATGTGAAATTTTAAAGAGGAAAACATCATTTGCGTTGACAAGGACTTTTTGCAATCCAAATTTCCTCCAATTGTTGAAGGCTCATTTTTTCATTATCGGAAAAGCCACCCTTTTGTCTAGAAAGAATCCCACAATAGTGGCATTCCATCTTAAAAATCCAGCTTTTAGAGTCTCCAGTGGTGGAGATACAATCCTAATTTAAGCTCCTTTATTAGGAAGGTTGTAGTTGAGCTTGGAGTCAAGTTTCTGGTCTCCAACAATTTGCACCCAAGTTTTTTCAAGGAAACTTCAAGCAGTGAAGTAGCAGTATGTGTTGGGGCTGAAGTCGAAGGTTCTTCAAGTGCGTTAAGTAGGAAAATGCTGAGGATTGGCTAATGACAAAAGGATAAAAGGAGTAGAAGCAAAGAATGTAGTTAAAGAAAGGAAGAGGTGGTGAAGAGTGGCTGTTAGGAGGGACAATGCTGGTGAAAGCAATGGAGATGGAAGAAGCAAGCTTTAGCTGCAACAGGAGGTGGGGACGATGAAGGTGAACTACTTCTTTACTTTTCACATTACTATAATTATAATTAATGTACAGTTTACGTGGAGCTATCAACCCTCACTCTCGCTCATAGTGTGTCACTCACGAAGTTTCACTCGGTGTTTCTTTCGATGTTTCCCTCAGTATGTTGCTAGATGTTAGTGGCTCCGTCGCTTCTGTGGCTCAAGCGCTCTCCCTCAAATCTCTCCTGTCTCTCCATCGCTGCTTGTTCGAAATTTGATGACCAATCTAATTTATTGTCCAATGGAAATGTTTGAGTTAGAAAAGAACAAGTGATTAGCTAAATGTCAAGATACTAATCTTGGTTAAGCTGGTAAGTTTAGTTTGAGAGAATTGGCAATTTCTACAGTAGCATTAAACAAGTAACCAGAAAATGCACTGTCAAAAACCATGCAACTTGCGAGTCAGATCACATCTATTCAACAAGCAATTGGAATTATTGCTCAATTTACATTTTATAAACGTTTAACTTTTAAAAAATAAGAAATAAAAAACAACACCATCTCTCTGAAAATAAAAAAGATGCATACATAAGCCAAAAAACAAAAGAATCTGAAACCTCTTTCCTTAACGTGGCTAGAGAAAATTCCTACTTTCTGCTACCAGTTTTGCGCTTCCCGTCAGCAAGAGGAGGATGCATTCCACCCCTCTGCAAGGTAGCTCCAACTCCTTTTGGTGACTTCCTTGACGGTGAAGGGCCTAGCGTTGAGTTCAAGTTCTTGCTGCAAAAGTTGGAAGCTTTTTCAGGGAAAATGTTTAAAAGCGCTTATCAGATAATCATACCAAAGCGCTTATCAGCATGCAAAATCATACCAAAACAATAATCAAAATCGTACCTTAGGTCTGCTTGCTTTGCTGCTTTTGAGAATGACATCTTGGTCTTCGACTCAATTCCAGTCGTTAAGCTGGTAAGTTTGGACTGATTAAATTGCCAAAACAGATCAGGTTCAGATGAGTCGCTGGTGACAGCATCAAGATTATCATCCACATCGTCAGTTGTAGCAAAGTTGAAAGGGTTGCTATCCATGGGCATGATATAGGATTGGTCGGGAAAATTTTTGGCAGAATCTGACAGATACTTTTGGTATAAGACATTAGGCAAATGGCCATTGTCTGCTTCCCTACATCGTGGAGAGCTTTGAACTCTGTTTACAGCTTCTTGTTTGTTCACCATCACTTTATCCACCCATTCACCAGATCCCATTTCCCTTTCGTCCTCCCCATAAGTTTGGCTAGGACTAATAACCGGAGGCCATGGAGGTGAATTAGCTAACAGCTCATCAAGATCAAGACTTTGCCTCTTTTGACGCAGCTTAGAGTTTGAATGAACCTGTAGAGAATTCAAAGAAAAACTTTAAACAATGGGAAGGATGATCCAAGATAATTAGGTATTTACGCTGATATGAAGAATTTCTGCAGAGAGAATTGTAATAATCGGCGATATTCTTGCAAGGGAATCTAGAGATGTATTAAAAGTGCTAATGACGTTCTGCAAATTCTCGATCCCATTAACCAGAAAGCTTCTGGAAAAAGAATACTGCCAAATGATTAAAGTGAGAAAATATTCACTGCTATGTTGCCTACGTCACCCATCGGTTGCCTGAAGCCATTGCTGTCATTGAAGTCTCCAAACTGCTGTTTAGGATTCAAAGGTGACGAGTCACTTTCTTTCCTTCTATATCTTTCGTAGTTGCCAGACGCAGAACGTTGAAGGCATTCTGGCTCAGCCTCTTGCTTGGCCAATGCTGCCTTAAGGCTTGCAATCTGGAGGTGAAGATAAAGAAAGAAAAAGAATTACATCAACTTTTAGTAGCGAGGATGTCAAATAGAAGGTTACTATGGAGACAAGGGATTATCAAGGGCTAAAGCATAGGAGACAGAGGCACTGACTTGTTCTTTGAGTTCTTTAACATCTGCAGTATCTTTATTCACTCGAGCAGCACCAAGTTCAACAGTGGCTACCCGCTCTGCAAATTTGAGTGTACTGATTGTTTCACCAATGGCGTCGGGCTCAGGGCTTATGTGAACAAACATCAGTGTCTTGGCTTGCCCTCCTGAAATAAGGACAGCAAAGCAATAGGTGGTCATTACCCAAAAAAATATAATAAAGAAAATCCGAGATAAAGTGAGCAATATGGACCTCACCAAGTGAGTCTTGTAGTAGCTGCGTAAGTTTGCTGTTTCTGTAAGGGACATGTGGATTCTTTTGTGCAAGAGATGCAATGACATCGCCTAGAGCAGATAAGGATTTGTTAATGTGTTGTGCTTCTTTAAGCCTATCTCCTCTCGCTTCAGATTTGTCTACCCTCTCACTACCCGCCAAATCAACCAAATGCATACAGCCACGAAGAATAGTTCCGGATGTCATGTCTTTTCCTTGAACATGAACAGTCAAGCAGCTACAATTTCATGAAGATTATAAGTTACTAGAAAGCGTTACAATGTAATTGTGGAAGAAGGCACACGTAGGAAAATAACCCACCTATGGGAGCGACTGCTTCGATCATTCAATGCTGTAGCACCAACTGCACGATTTCTGTGTCCAAGATTCATCAGTTCAATAACGTCTGATGTTGATGACACTGGAACCAGGTTGGCATCCGGTACGTTGAGACCAGTTTGAGAACTATTGCGGATTTCTAACGTGTTGTTGTGTTAAGTATGACTTCCGTATACGCAATTCATATGTCCAAATAAAGTTTCAAATAATTATTATAGTTATCAATTAAATTTTAAAACAGAATGAAATCAAGGTCTTTAAAGTTTGCATAACTGTAATTGCATAGTTTTGAAGGATATCTTCTGTTGTTTCCATCATTGACTAGGAGATCCCTGACTTGCTCATTGTAAATCTCGATCATTTGAACTGCAACATTATAGCAGAACGTGTTCTTCCTTTCCTTCGCTAGAAGAAATAAATCACTCAATGCCCTATAATTTACACCAAGGCTTTTCTCCGTAAGCTCCTTGGGTCCTGTCTGGAAGAATGAGAACCAAGGTTAACAAAAGTTTTGACAAGTTATATTGCAACCAATAGATTTCATAGCAGAACCGATTATAATATTTGTCCCGTATCTCAAATTCTTACCATTGTGTATGTCTTTCCAGATCCAGTTTGACCGTATGCAAAAATGCAAACATTGTATCCATCCAGAACTGATCGAACCAGGGGCTGCATGTCAGAGAAGACCTCCGCTGCAATTTAATGAATGAAATTTGTAAAAATCCATACAATTACATTATTGTATTGATGCCAAGACCTTATTTTCGGAGAAATTATGGCATACCTTGTGTTGCAGTTGGACCAAAAACTTTGTTGAAGTTAAAGGACTTGTATCCTTTCCCATGTCTCGATGGGGTGTTAATAGAAATAGTTCCTTCTTCTATATTTTCAACTGTACTTAGGAAGTTTGATTGTCTGGATAAAAATGGCCGCACTCGACAATAAACCCGAATACTACCTGTTCAAAAGAAGCAAAGTGTTCAAGTTTAAGAAAATCAGAGAAATATGTTGCACAGTAAGTTTTTGGCTAGTAGTTGCCTACCCTTCAGGTCCTGCACCTGATTATAAAGCTTGCGATTTTCCTCGAGAACCTTATGGTAACCAGAAGCTGCATGAGCTAGTCCTTGAATGTGCAGTCCTGTGCAGAAAATAGTAGATGAATTTTTTAGTTCCCTTCCCATTTCATACACTCAAAATCCACCGAAAAAACAAAGATGTGCAGAGCGATAAAAATAAATAATTCATATCACAAAAACTTACCAAGATTGTTGAATTCCTCATGAAATTTCATTTGCATAAACTGCATACCATCTTTTGTTGCATGAATTGAATGTTTTAATTCCTGTAAAAGAAGGACAATTGGCATAAACAATCGTGTTGCTGATAGAAAAACACGAGAAATAGAGGAAAGTAACAAACCTGAACATCTTTTTGTTGTTGATCAAAGATTATCTGTTGTTTCAAGGTTTGGTTTTGTAGTTCCTCGTCTTTTTTTGTGCAAGAAGATTCCTCTTTCTTGATCACTTTATTGTCCATTTCTTCACTCTTCATAAATCAAAAACCGAAGACAATAATATGTATAAAATTGAGGCGATATTATCACATTTGCAGCTTTTGATATAGAATTATGCTACTCTCAGTTCTAGATTAAGAGCTACCTTTTTATTTGTGAAAGCAGTTTTGAAGGAAAACTTATAGCCCTGTGAAGTAGTGTTGTTTTTAGGTGTCGCCTTCTGCTACAAATTACAGCATAAACACAAAATGATTTGGATGTTGGCGAAGCTCATTCTCTTATGAATAGAAAAGCTAAATTTCAGCATACCATATCATAGTTGCTTGCAATCCGATGTTCAAACTCCTCAACAAGCTTGCGTAGAACCGATTCTACCAACTATTGCAAGCGGAAAAAGGCATAAGGGCAAAGCACGAATAAGATTTGCTGTAACAATTGGTCGTACTCAAATATAAGAAGTATGGAGTTGCAACGCAATGCAAACATCTTCATTAGGGAGTGGGGATGACACAAATTCTGATGATATTCTGATTTTTTGTTTTAGAAAAAGAAAAACTTATTTGGTCAAATTGCTCAAAAGCTAATTTAGGATAGTAATGGAGCTTGGTACTATACAAAACTCTTAATTACCCTATCTTGATTTGTTGCAATTCATAATGTTAGGAAACATAACGGGTGCATAGTCTCTTACCTTTGCAACTTCGTCCGGCTTCTTGTCTACCAACAGAGCTCGAACAAGCATATTCATGGAATCACTGGACTGCGAAGATTATAAAGATTTTAAACTTACTAATTGTCACTTGTATCTATGTGGGGCAGAACTTTTTAAAGCAGTTTTACCATTTTCTTAGAGTCGAGCTCAGCGCACATGGCGTCCAATGATTTCTCATTCATTGATGAGTTCCTAGACAGAGAATTCATGAATGGTTCCGCATTTTTCCTTGCGAACGCTTTTGTGGACACGGTAGGTTTCAGGGTACCCCCAAATTTCCATATTCCATTTCCACCACTGTGCTTCCATTCAGAATAGGATTTGAGTGCCAAAACACTGTTCACAACTCTTGTAGATTTTCCTCCCTGAAATTTTTCGAGGAAAGCGGACAACAAAACATACAATCGAGTTCAGACTGATAACTTCTCCGCTACAAACGTATCCAAATTCCAAGCAAAATCTGGGATAAGAGTTCAAAAGCAAAATTTTGTTTAGAGTAATTGCAAGACATACTTGTTCAAGATCAGAAGCTTCGAAAGTAGGAATTCCCATCTCCTGAACAGCCACAAGGAAATTCCGTACGTTCTCAAAGTATTGAAATGCTGACAATGCTGCTCCATCCGGGATAAGTGCCGCATCACATGGACTTTCCACCACCTGAAACCAACTAATCTCTTTAAATACCCTCTACATGTGAAGGTTCTAAATTTTGTGGTCCGCGACTACAATTGCAGACACAGTTGCGATTTGCAGAATTGTTGTGATATTAGTGTGTACATATATATATTCACCTTGGGGACAGCTCCGGGTTGAACCTTATTAAGAGCATTGCATAGGATAATCCCACTTCTCAATCCAAGCCTGAACTCGTCCTCGGAAGGCTCTGCTGGCAAATCTTTAGCGGCCACTACTCCGACCATCTTTCTCAACCACGCAGCTGCTTCGTATCTCCTCGACGCTACAATTAAGTTTAAGCACAAGATCAATAATTCTTAAATGAAATTCATGACTCAAGAATCAGGATCAAGAAACGAAAGCAAAAATCAGAGCACCAGCTTCTTCAGCTTTTCTAGATTCCAAATCGAGATCTCCTTGCGTAATAACGATACCGCCGTGCTGTTGTAGCACATCCTCCAGCACTGCCGCCACCGAAAACGACAATGCTCCCTCCTCCACCCCCGCCATGCACGCCCGACAAAACGACAATGGTGGAGATGAGAAAGAAGCTAAAGATAGAAAGAGAAAGAGTGATGATATTTTGTGTAGTCTGTGTTGGTGGTGATTGATCTTCTTAATTCATTACACCTTCACGTTCACGGTCTCCATTTCCCTTTCACTTTTCTCTTTTTAAGCCTCTTTGCTTTATAGTTTATACTCGTTTCTACGCACATATGATACAGCTCTCACTCACACACAGACATACCTACTTCTCCTAACCTCCCTCCGAACCTCCCGCGTCCAAGTCCATCAACCGCTTTCCTTTCTGTAGAAGCTACCCACGGCGCGTGCGTCCCACAATCAGGTGGGTCCCCTATGTTTCAGGATGGAGAGTGGTTATCACGCACGCTGTCGGCGATCACTTGCTGCTGGATTGACGTTTACCTGGGTCAGAGTGGGTGTGAGTGCCTTTTTTTTGATCTCACACTCGGGTCAAGTTCATTCTTTGTACTTTGATATGATTTCTCTTTCAATTTTTTAATCTCGGTAGATTAATGAGTTCAGCTGAGAAAAGAGCTTCTGTCTAATATTATTCTATTTTATTTTGTTTTATAGAATTTTTATCACTTACTTTACAGGATCTATGCAGGACTCATATGAAATTCATATAAATGAATGACTGAGATTCGTTGAACACAACAAAACACTATAATATTAAACAAAAAATTTGGACTCGTTGAGCTGAGGTCTAATCTTGACATTAATTGACTTTTGGATCCCAAGTGTCTTAACTCTTACGGTGATGAAGTAAGAATGAAAACTTAAGCACTTATGGCACGTTTACTTTCTAAATTGGCGTCATTGTTGTTAAAACACTTGTACTGAATTCATTGAACATTCAAGTAATTTTTTACATATTAATGATGTGCATTCCTACTTAATCACGTTTATTCTCAAAACGTAATTAGAAATTTGATTTCTCAAAGTGAATATGATTCCTAAGAGAGTGATACGGATTCATGAGCATTGCCACCAGAATGAATTGGACATGGAAACAAAATTAAGCACATTCCAAAGATAGGGTTAAAAGGTAAAGCAATTATGATATTATCAATGGATTGCCAAATTGTGCTATCTTAATCAGTTAAGCTTATCCTTGGACCTTGGTTCATTTTCATTATTATTAATTAATTAATTGCCTTTTTATGATAATCTTTTTACACCAATAATATCATGTAGTTTTAATACTACTTTCTCATTGACAACGATCATTCTTATTATATATATATATATAACTATTCAAAAGCCCAACAAGACTATCTTTGTGACCAAGTATATCCTAGAAATAGCTAATGAAACTTGGAATTCCATGTACCAAAATGGGTTAAGTTTAAAAGCCAAGAAATCACATAGAACCGACGCAATCTTTAAGCTGTGTCTAGTGTAGGTGTAGCCCAGCCCCGATGTGTTAGGCCAAGTGTATCAATCAGAAAACGGTTACCTACCCAGGAATAGGATACAAAAGCAAGTCAAATATGTTATCAGTTTTAACTACACCATTACATTACCAGTATCATCTTCGGGCCTAAGCAATATAAAGAAATGCTTGTTATTATAAGCCTTTCCCTATATTAACATCTACCATCACTTTGTTTTATGTTTTCCATAATCAAAATTGACACCGAACATGATTTGATAAGTTTAATATACTTTTTAGAATATTAAACATTAATCAAATCTCAAAGAGGATTTTTTTAAAAAAACTGTATTTTGATATACTTATTAGATTATGACAATTTTTAATTGTTTTGGTAAAGAGGACGTACGTGAAATGAATTGCAGTGAGGGAATTGGGTTCAACGTTCAAAAAATTCAAATCTCAGGTTGGGAACAAAACCGGCTAGGTTCGGATTGCTGGGAGGCCCACGTGGAGCGGGTTTTACGGGACCACTCACCCGGCACTTGTGGAGAGCTATAATCGTCTGTGTACGATTTAGCTGAATCTTGAAAGAAGCCAAGTGTCGCTTCTCTATTAGGTATGGGATGGCCTCTAGTTTCCTTTTCTGTTTCTTGTTCTGGCCGAGAGAACATTATTCCCATTCAAAGCTGAAACAGTGGAAAATAAACATATTTAATACTAGGCAGGAGCTAATAAAAAATTATATGTCAAGGCCAGCAATTAGTTTTGTATTTCTTAAAATGATAAATCTTATATTGATTATATTAAACATACAATTAATTTTTATTTTATTCTATTATATATCATTATTATCATTATTATTATTATTATTATTATTTAAGCATTTTTAAATTTTTTCATTTTTTCCAAACATTTTATTATATTATATATACATACTTATTATCATTTTACTTAAAATTTTAATTGTTACTATTTGTTTATTCCTTATTCTTTATTATATATAAATTTTGTCCTGCTTTCATATGAGTTATTTGAAAATAATCTACCTATTAATTAAAGGTAAGATTACCTACTATTAAACTTTTTTAAACTCAAAATTTCGGCAGAATTTATACTAAATATTGTTGTGGTGTATAACTAATTATGGAAAGAAAATTTAAGTAGGTTACCACTTGATGAACACTGTTCGTAATTACGATTAGTGACATTGAAAAGCAACGTATTATTGGAGAAACGGCCGGTTATGGCAAGAAAAGTGAGGGCAATACTAAGTTGGCGTTTTGGACCAATCATATTAATACTACAAGTCCCGATGCATTGTTTTAATTTGATAAATTTAAGACTAGCACCTCCTAGGCTAGGATGTAACTAATCATGTCATATAAATCGTATTGCGAATGACTAAAATTAGGGAAAAGATTATCTTTACATGTAGGGTTGGAGTTGCCGAATAAAAAGATACATGGAAGATCAAGGCTTCACATGGTCGGGGAACCCACATAATTTGACTATGCTGGCTCTTTTTAACATGATTATATTTCATGAATTGGAAGAAAAAAATGTATGTGCAGACTTATGCTGTGAAGATGGCAAGCCACATCATATGATAGAAGCACATGCCTTCATCTTCTTATCCACTCTCAGTATCCAAATATTGTGCCCTTTATTTCTGAATAAATCCATAACCATCCAACTTATTGTAATAGATAGTTGGGATTTATTCATGTATAGTAGAATGGGAACAGCAGATTTACTCTCCAACTATTAGGATAGCATATTGTTAAAAGATAAATGGGTTTGCAAGAATAACTTATTCCTGATTATCACAATTAAAAGAAACTCTTGACAGATATCTTTGAGACTATGAATGAGACTAATTGGATTCCTTTGATATAGTTTATGTTAGAAATCTTAAAAAATGTGACCGAAAAGAATGTACTTTTTAATTAGATGAATGAAAAAACTTTGGAAAGGAAAAGGTTTGATTGCCAAAAAGGGAGGTATTAGGCAACATGCATCACAGGTCGGAGTCAGATGTTTTGATTAATGAGAGCCTGGAAGTTAAATGACAATAACACTAAAAATGAAGATAGAATCTGACACCCTTTATGCTTTCAGCTGCCAGATTGCGGGATCCAAGGCAGAGAACAGAGACTGCCCTTTCTTAGTAGTTTGCAACTCTCACATCAAAGTTCACAGATTGGGTGATCAAAATGGCATAGTGTAGCATAGGAGGATATTTGTCGTGATTAGTCCAGACTACAGTGGTTTTATGAAAGACTAGATTAAATCTCTTTACACTGCAGAAATTAGTGGAACTATAAGCTTTTACACTTTGCAGATGTACAGAGAAAAAGAAGAGACCAAGACTCTCCTCCATCCATCCTCAACTGGCAAAGTGGAATAAAATAAAACAAAAGCATTCCTCATTATTGTAATTATTACTCATGGCTGGCCAGAATGTCAAAAGGTACTCTCTTGGGTCTGATGGGAAAAAACATATCTATAGCTAGCAGTCCCACTTGGAAAGTAAAGCCATGAACCACCAGCAAACTCCCAACTAAGGGTGGAATTGAGAGTGCCACAGGAATTCCTATATGAAAAAAGGTCAATACTTTACATAAAAGAAAGGCTAAACAGACCCATGGGAGTTGCCAGTAGGTAATCCTATGCTAAGTGCTTCTGGTTACAACAAATTGGGTTAATCTTAATTATGGACATTATAATGAGAGGAATAAAGATGTGAAGAAAAGAAGAGTAGCATCATAACCTTCCTCCAGAAATCATTTTCAAGCATTAATGGCCCTATACCTATATGCTCTTTAAATAATAGGTCATATAGATATGGTGAGTACGGCATCAGATCCTCTGTGCCGTTAACCCTGGACCTATTCTGTCCCACATTTAAAACGTCGACGTTTTCCTTTATTTAAACCAACTCTCACTTTCAGCTCTTTTCCCCCAAGCCAAGCCGAGCTTCTCTTTCTTTCTTTTTTTCTCGCCTTTATCTCTGAATATAGGTACAGAGTTAATGGCACAGAGATCTGATGCCCTATCCCCAAGGCTGCTTCATTATCATCTTCTTCGTTTATCATCCCCTCACCTCACGCATCACCACTCTCTCGTTATTTTTCTCCATTTCCATTTTATTAAGTTAAGCTTCTCTCTAATGGCGGTTACTTCAACTCCTCTTCGTTCTCCACTCGCTCCCTTACTCTCCTCCACTTCACCCATCGACCGCATCCTCACTACTACCTTTCTCTCTTTCCCTGTTCCTTCAACACCTTCAAATCTCCCTCTCAAATTCGCCCCTCTTCCTCTGAAGGTCCT
>JANIHY010000004.1:14233134-14245940 GCA_027479065.1 Erythroxylum brevipes | reverse complement strand
GTCATACTTAAAGTCAAAAGTCAACCCTATCAAACATAAACTTTGACTGATCATAACTTTCACTCCCGATATCGAAATATTGCAAACTTTATGTCTACAAAAAGCTCTTAACATAACCTACAAGTTTCATGTAGAATATTTTCTCAAATTTTGCTTAAATCAAGAGTCAACTTCCAAAGACCAAAAAGTCAACTATTTCACAATTTTTTTTCATATTTTCACTCTTTCTCTTTTTAGTCATGATTTTCAACTTAATTTCAATCAACTCATCCACTTTTGAATATTTCTTATTTTTACTAAAAAATCGGGGTCCAACAACTAATATGCCAAACCTGGTAAATAAGGAATGGTTAGCTTTAGCCTATACAAATCCTTGAGAGAGGAAGACATTATAATTTAGAGAACAACTTCCTACTTGCTTGTTTGAGGCTATATAAGACTTGAGTAGTTTGCACCTTGGACATGTTTTTCCTTCTTTTAGGCCTAAAGATATTTGCATATATACCTCTTCCTTTAATTTCTTATGTAAAAATGCATTATTCATATCTAATTGATGTAAACTCTAATTAAAATATCGAGTTAACTAAAAGTACTATAATATATGAGGCCAATATAAATAAAAATAGCTAGATTGACTAATGATGGTTTAGTAGCAATGATGTTCTAGTTTACATATAACATTTTATTCTTATGTCGAAAAAATCTATGGGCTTGAGACCTATACCTTGTCAGTTGTTTTTGCATACTCACACTAAGAAGCATGACAGTATGATATTCGTCAACACTCGATGTAGAGAGCTGAATGCATGTGAAATTTATGATTTAATATTAATTTTTAATAATTATCACCTACTAATATAAATATTGCCTCCTAATAGGACCAAATACAAGAAAGCATTCAATAACAATATGAGCACGAATAAGTTGTTGATAAGAGTCAGATGTATCTTGATATAGTGGGTGGTAGGGACCGTTGTGGAAGGATCTTCGGGTTAGGTTCATTTGCGAACATATGTTATTCACAATTCTTCACGTCCAGCACAACAACATCTAGTTGACAGTCCAGAACCAAGCAAGTCAATCAGCTTCAGACCATAGTGGACACATTGTTGGACTACATAGCTCAGCTCAAACATGAGGTGGATAAGTTGAAGGCGAGGAGTAGCACTTCAAAGCATCCGTAGTCACTAAGACATTAGGATTGTTATAGTCATTTGCTTTGAATTACAAAGACTTATTACGTACACTGTAATGTTTTTATTATCAATTAAGATAATTTAAACTTTATATCATCAATCAACTTTTTGTTCAAACAAATTAAGTATATAAACAAATAAAAATATTATGCGTAGATAATTCATAAATGTTGAAATTATACATTTATCATAAGACCATGAAATAATGTTGTTTTTTTTAAAAAAAATTTCTTAATTATCTTTACCGACAAAAAATAAAGTCCGTCGGTAGAGTGCACTATATTTACCAATGGAAAACTTTAAACTGTTAGTAATTTTTATAATACTTATTGACCGTTCTTCTTTGTTCTGTTGGTAATATTGCAATCGTTAGGATTATCTGAACTACGATTCATCGACGGAATACCTTAAACGGTCTGTAAATTGTATGATATTTACTGACCATTCTTCTTTCTTCTGTCAGTAATATTGCAACCATTAGGATACTATATACCAAAGGAATTACCACTACCGTCAGCAAATTACTGATGGTTATATCTGTCTGTCGGTATATTTACCGACAGATACATAATATGTCTGTCGTTAAATTTATCTACGATCGTTTTAAGGACATTGTTGTTCGTCGTAAACTTATAGAATTCTTGTAGTGACTTGCAAAGTTTCAAATGAATGACAAGTATTTTTGGTATAATCATATTCTTTTTCATTCAAATTTTAGAGAAACAGTTCAAACAGTCCAACCCTTATAAAGTTTACCATGTACATACGAAGTAAAAATCAATATAGCCCACCGAAACACGCGGAGATTGAACGATTAGTAACACATTTCTTAATTAAGAATCAAAAACTATAGATTGAGCAAACCAACCAAAGTAAGCTGTGGATGAACCCAAGGGCTTCCAAGCAATACCTCAACATAATTCCCAATTCTTCATTCTCAAAAAAAAAAAAATCTTCATTCTTCATATCCTTTACATAACTTCGAGAAAATATATAGTGTATATCGCCACGAGCAACTGCCTATTTTTTGGACCTTATTAAAAGCTCTCTTTACTAAAATGGGTGTCACTGCCGACCACTGCCAATGCAAAATGCACATGGCATGATCCTCAATTTAGGTGGACTCCTGGAGCCGATCCTATGGCCACATGCTTCTCACTTCTTTCTCTCCCTCTCGTACACACGATACTCTTTTTCCACCAACTTTACGAAGCTTCCTTTCACTATTCTTTCATGTCTTTCCAAATTGAAGTAACATATTTTACCGCAAGTTACGGAAAATGATGAGAATTGCACGTAATCATGAGCATATGTTTGTGGACAGCTTCGCTACACATGTGCCTATGCCTTTGAAGGCCGTGGATTAGGAATGAGATAGCTTGTAACCCAATCTAGTTCATTGGATCTCAATAGAAAAACTAAAATAGAAAAGACAAACTTGCATGCGTTACACGTGTTATTGCTGAGATAACACGATTGGTTCTTTGCATTGTGAGATAAAACTCATCCTGGCATGCCAAGAGCGATTTGCGTTACAGGACAATGGCAAAAGGTCACGCACATAAACGAATTGTACATTCATTTATTCAGCTTTCACTTGCGAATTATGGGTAAAAGAAAAATATCATTAGAAAATATGATGAAACACTGAGATAGTGCAGGAACAGAAAGAAAGGGTTTGCATAGTGCAGGAACAGAAAGAAAGGGTTTGCTTTAAGTAACCTATGTTATAATTTCTTAACATTTTAGATGTTTCAACGACTTTATTTGTAAAATGAAAGGATATTACAAAATAACCAAAAGTTTCTATCTGTTCATTTTATTCACTTTTGATTGCTTCAGAGGAGACTGAGAAAACAAAGCAAAAGAAAAATCGAAAAAGGATTGGGATTCTTACGCTTAGCGAAAGAGTTAGACGCAAATGAAGATGGTGGAGGGTTGTAATAATAGAACGGGAAGTAAGGTAATATAGGGTTTGGAGGCGGCGGCGCGTTACCATAGCTTGACGGCGGGAAATATGCACCACCATTAGCCGGCGGAGGAGGGGACGAGTAGAAGTAGGTTTGCTGTGATGGCGGCGGCGGCGGCGGCGAGTAGTAATATGAGCCGCCAGAACTAGGCGTTGTCTGCGTTGGCGGGCAGTCGGATACAATGGCAGGTGGAGGAGGTGGCGGGCAGGAGGAGTCTTGAGGAGGAGGCGGCGGCGGAGAAGTTAAGGGTTGACATGGATTGTCACAGGAAGAACACATTGTGCATGAGATTTGGTCTTTGGACACTATGGTGATTGTCGAAGTTGTTAATGAAAAGTTGAAATATAATATGAATAGAAAATAGGTAGACATTGTTCTGAGGTTTCTCATTCTGAAATCTAACGATGTATGATGAAGATTGTTGAGGAAACAGAAAGAAATTGAAGGAAGGTGGAGGAAGAAGAGTAGTAATATTGTGCCTTTGGTTATTATGAAAGGATATACGTCCATGTGTATTGGAGACTGAACCCTCCTGTGTTTTATCTTCTACGCTAGCTGCCGACAACTTTATTCAAAAGATGAAGAACTTTAAAAAAATTGATGGTGATTATGACTACTAGGATTATTAGCAACTGAGGCCGGCTGTGCTTGTCTACTGGTAGCCAACTTGGTTTCGTTTATTTTCAGTTCACCACTTCTTATCATGAGAATCAAAATGGGAGCACTTGAGGAAGGTGGTTGATTCGCTGAATTCCTTGAAATAAGATTTGATTATAAGCTGGCTGCTATCGTTTCTAGCCTTTGTGTCCACTAGGAGAATACTTAATTCTATAAAATAAGGTCATGTTCAAAGCGTAAACCTTATGCCCTCAAACTTGCAATATTCAATTATGTATCAATAGCAAGATTGCCTGAAAGACGAATTTATTTAAATAACGTTTACAAATGCAGAAAGACGAAAGAACATACCACTATTAGACAGACACATTCATTAATAATAGAGAATTATCTTCTCTGATGACCACAAGCCTTATTCATTCTTCTTCGGACATCAATTGGCACTTTCAGGACCAGCTACTCTAGTGACTGACATTTTTGTTCCTTCTACGATGAATTCTCGTCAAGTCGATAGTTGTCTACAGGCCAGTGAGGAGCAAAATACATACGGCACTGAAAACAATAGTATGGAGTTTACTTGATGGTGATGGTGGAGAAGGGTTGATATTGCTGTACGGATAGTAAGACGTTGGATTGCTACCATATAGAGGAGGAGCATAAAATAAGCCTTGCCCAGGAGGTTCATTCCTCGGCTGTCTAGGAGGACAAAGTGGAAAAGGCACTATCGTTGGTGGTTTAAGGCAAGGGTTGCTCTCGGGCACCGGTGCCGGGGGAGGTGGGCATTCCAGATAAGGGGGTGGAGGACGGGGGGAAGGCGGAAGTGGCGGAGGAGGGGAAGGCGGAAGTGGCGGAGGCGGGCAATCCACGGCCGGAGGAGGTGGCGGAAGTGGCGGAGGGCATGGATTGTCACAGGACTCGCACATTGTGCAGACAATTTGGTCCTTTTTAACGACTGCTGGTACTGATGAAACGGTGAATTGTAAGAAGTTGCACGCTAGGAGGGTGAAGAAAGTGATCACTAGCCTGGCCATGTTTATCAATTTTCTGGGAAGCAAGAAAAGTTGATGGAGAACCTAGAGAGTAGAGATGCAGCTAGAAAATGAAGGTCAGACTAACCGAGAGAATGAGAAAATACTGCCAAATATGGAACTATATGCGTTGGTGACCGCACAATTTTTGCTCACAATTATCATGAGAACAAAATGAAATTCTTAATAACAAAGGTGGTCCTTCATCTACTTGGAGTTACGTCAGTTTGGTTGGTCCATCAATTTTTAGCTCCAGAAGCATATAAAACTTCATGGTTCATTCTTCTGTTTGCCTTAGGAAGTTCTCTGATGCAAATCTACTAAATTATTGCAGTTACTGATCATAGAAATAACAAAGCCTTTGTTTTCAATTTCCCTTTAAGATGTAGACAAACAACAAAGAACAATAGATATTGTTGTACACAAGAACCGTGTCCATTTTTTTGAGAAGGTCAGACAAACAACAAAGAACAATCGATATTGTACACAAGAAACATGTCCATTTTTCTGAGAAGGAGGGCTCAAGCGTCCTTTTCTTCAATGTTTTTACACACAAGAACCGTGCCCTTTTTTTGAGAAGGACGGTTCAAGCTTCCATTTCTTCAGTGTTTTTACATCCTGAAATTCTTCTGTGCAGTGAAGGTTTACAATGGTTTTGACCCTGAAAAAGAAATTTTCTCAAATTTTCGGTCTGGCCCATCAAATATTTTTCTTACAGAGTTGCATTGTTTCGGAGATACACTAAAGTTAGTTTTATCAGTAACCAGAACCAATTTAAGATGATCAAATTGCTGGTCGGTCCATTATGCGGACCGAGTAACATCACCTTAAACTAGACAATTTGCTCATTTAACTTAAAAAGAGACCTACTTCATTATCTCGTAACACATTTCATAACACTCCCTAAACGCTTCTATGAGGAGATTCAGGATCACTTCAAATGGCGTTTTCTCTCCAACTCCTCAAGCGTTCCTTCTGCAGTTGTTCCACTTATTGGCTTCGTAGTATCTGCCACCTTTATATACGATAATGCGACGCATTGTGATGCCTATAGTACTGATCACTTTACTCTTCTGCTTGTTCTATGTTATTTCTTCTAACCATGATGTGCTCTCCAACCCAGCGCAATTAGCTTCTTCCAGAGTTAAAGTTTGAGTTTTTTTTTTTTTGTCACTTTTGTTGAACGTATCTGTGATGGGCAATGTGGTGATGAAGGGGGTGCTAGTGACTCTGTTACCTAACTGGAGAAATAAATCTAGTTAGAGGGCAACGAGGTATAGCTAAAGTCATTTGTATTCCTTTCTAAATGAGTTGTGTGAAGACAGACGTTTTTTATTAGCATGAAAACTCTAGAATTCTGAGTCCAATAATATCCAAATAGAATATGACAAATCAAATTATTGTTGAACAGTAATTTGAAAGTTAGTCTAGATACATAGACATTTAAGTTCATTATTAGGAGTTTAATTATATAATTAAATATTAGTAGTTTTGAGTTCGTATATGATTTATTTATTTGGGTTTATTAATAAGTTCATGTACTTAGATATGAAGAGTCATTTTTGTACTTATAACCTTTTATACTTGAACTAAATCATTCAAAATGTTAGGATCCGATCTCGAGACCAAACCTTAACCGAAAAAACGAAACAAAGACGAAACGAAGATCGAAAGCAAAAGCGAAATCGAAAGAACGGAAAATAAGGCGCACAAAATAAATCGGAGACGAATCGAAAGGCTCGAAATCGAAAACAAACAAAACGGTTCAAACGCAAAACAAAAGCGAAAGAATCCGAAGCAAATCGAATCAATCGAATTAAAACAAAATTTTCCGACATCCTAGAATCGCAAAGACTTAGAAAGACCAAATTAGCGTTGGAAACCTTAGACTAAGACATTTAACCTAATGCCACTCAAAACAGGTATAATTTTTTTTCTTTCATTCTTTTCATTTTTATTCAATCTTATACAAAACAAAACAATATAATTTCCTTTTTGGAAATTTATCATCAATCAAAACTTCATTTCATAAGGTTCGTCTTATCACACAAATCTCATAATTCATCTTTTAAATATCTTATTCTTCTTTTGCCATAAAATCTCATGCATGACAATCAACCATACACAAAAAGCACTTCAATATCTCAATTCCAACAACATAATTAATCGGACCTTATGTCCGGAATTCTAGCATAAACAAACACATTTCTATACCTAAAACACTTCAATAAGCCTCAATCCATAAGTAGAATCATCGGACCTCCCGTCCGGAATCCATATCACATTCATCCATATTCATACATATCCACATCACATTCATATATCAATTTAATACACAATTTTATAACTCAATTTTTTTTACATTCCAACATAAATACATTACGAATAACACAATATCAATATCAGAATCTGAATCCAAATATAAAGATACAACTCCAAAATACACATGATATAAATATCACAAAATTCTCAACATAATTAAGATCTAAATCTTACAACAAATTGACTTAAAAACACATTACATGCATAATAGAACAAATGCCTTGACTTTCTTTCATCCGATTTTCCGCTCGATACCTGGAGATTGGGATGAAAGTGGAGGTGAGCTTATACAGCCTGTGGATAACAAGTTTACAAATTAAAAAATAAGCAAAAATCATCTTTTTAAAACTTTTGTCGTTTTATAAATCTCGCAATAGAAAACTCATCAAAAGCTTATTTCTCATACCTTTCAACTTTTCAAAACATCTTTAATAAAATTTCCAAAAATTTCGCGGTTGCAAACCTCAATTTTTCATTTCTCACAATCCTCAAAATTTTTTCACAAATCATGAACAACTTCACAACATTAATGCATCGCCTTTAAAAAAATGCATCACATTATAACAAAATCAAAAACACATAACACATTAGAATGGTTTGGGTCGGTCCAAAACGGAATGTATTGCACATTCTCACATAGCGTTCCTGTACAGCTGTGAACAAAACATACTACACTTTCCCGTATAGCGGTCTAGTGTAGCCGTGAACTTATGGGAGTCCGAAATCGAAGCTCCACTGCCATTAGCGGGCAGGCGGGCAAAGCCTACAAAATGAGACAAGTGTACTTGACTCAAACTTATGTGACTTAACCAATCTCACATAACACATAATTCATACTTGAAAATCGGATTGTCCGAAGGCACATTTCGAAAACTAAATTTTCATATCATGTCATATCAACACAATGACATTTACAATTTCACAAAACTAACCGAATACACATAACATAATCGCAATCATTCAAGAATGCAAACAATTTAGCAATAATCAAAATTCAAATAACAAATCGAAATCACATAGTAATTCTTCAACCATTCAAAATTAAGGAACACTACAAGTTTTCATAATTTGCAAATCATTCAAATGTAACAATTTTCAATATTTCTAAAATTTTCATAATTTTTCAAAACCTTTAAAACTTGTAACAATTTTCCAAAAACAATCGGAAACAAATAAAAATTTGATACTTTCTTTCTCAATTTTCCGAAAACATATATATGACTTATAATTCAAAATATAAACACATTACCCACCTCATTTCCATGCTTATAACTTGTCCCTAGCTTCAATTTCTCCATTGCTTCCTTCTTTCCTCCAAATTAAAATTCCCTAAGCCATAATCACCCAAATTCAACATCACATAAAGCATAATCATTAAAATTGAGCTTAGAAAACACAAACCCATACCAATCTTAAGCTATCTAAACCAAAATCCTTTCAAAAATTACAAATCAAAATTTTAAGTCTTACCTTCATCTCCACCAAATTCGAAATTTCTTTGTTCCTTAGGAAGCTTTCATGCTCTTCCACCTTTTCTCTCTTGAATTAGCATGAAATCCCTCTTGAAAGCCCATAAACATCGAAACCCTAAGCCTTCTCTTTCTTCTTTCTTCTTCTTCACCGAAAACCCTCTTCACCGAAAGCCCTCTCCTCCTTTACATAAATTGAAATTGATTTAATTTTGAACATGGTCTATTAGGTTTTAGAGAATTATTAGCTTGCAGAATTAGTGAATTGGGGGTTCTTTGATTACATATGCTGCTTAATTAGGATTTAGTGTTTAAATGTAGACCTCTAATTATCACATTCATTCATAATTTGAAGCCTCTTAACCTAAGTAACTTTGTGAAATAGTTGAGTAACTGGATCGACACACATCACAAATGTGTTCCTTTGCATAAAAAGGTTAGAATGAAATTCCAACCAAGCAGCTTAATAAAAACATCAATTAGTTGAGTAACTGGATATACATTCATTACCAATGTTTGCCTCTGCATAAAAAGACTAAGTCCGTGTTCATAAAAAATAAAAAATAAAAATGTGTTTTCAAATAAAACTAACCGAACTTATAATAGTTTGACTTTTCGTGAAAACATAATTACGCTTAGTTATAGAGTTAAACAATAAAAGAATTATTAATGAGAGTGTGCAATTGAGAAGGATAAACAATTTAACACTTAAGTTGGATTAATGTGTTTATTTAGTTCAAAGCTTTAAGATGCAGATTTTGCATGTTAACGATTTGAAATGACATGGATGATTGTGTTTTAAATTAAATTCATTTCATGAAGTTGAAGCCATTGTCTCCTTATTGCATTATGTGTTATATGAAATTTTTTATGTTTGTTGTTTTGTTTGCTTGAGGACAAGCAAACGTTTAAGTGTGGGAATGTTGATAAGTGTGAAATGCATCATGTTTTAGGGTATAGTTTGATATATGTTTATCTATTTATTGGATTGTTTAGTATGTGTTTTTGGTAGAATTGTGTTAGTTTGTGAATTATTTGTGTTCAAGTGTTTTTATGGGTTAGTACAAACATTTGAGCTAAATTATTATATTTTTTAGGTAACTTAATGTGTTTATTAGTGTTTTAGGGTTAATAGCAAAGAATAGAGAAGTTTTGAAAAGACTTGGACCGAAACAACAGGCCACAATCATGGCTGAAGATAGCCCACGATTGTTGCCAAATTGCTATGATCCTAATAGAAGCATCAAACTTGGCCAATCGTGGGCAAATTGCTATGATCCTAACAGAAGCATCAGACTTGACCAATGATAGAGAGCTTACATGTCACCCATGATCCTGGCCTACATCGGGCAAAGACACAGACACATAGAAAAGTCAAACTTTGATTTTTAGACCTTTTTGACCCCCAAAAAAACCCTAAGGCTGCCACAAACACATTAGGTATAAAAAGAACGAGAAAAAAAATTAAGGGAGTTTTTGATCAGCCACCAAAACGAAATCCTAAAGGAGAGAACTTTGAGAGATCAAGAAAAAGAAGAAGGAAGAGAGAAGAGGAAGATGACGCAAACTCGACATGTTTCCTAAAATAAGAAGCTTTTTAAATTTGGGGCCTCCCATCATCCATTTGAGTTCTATTTCTTATGTATTTCAGTTTTATTTGATTGTAAAATTGGGATATATATTTTGATGATAGAATTGAATTGTTGAATGATGTTTTATACTCACCTTTGGAATATTATTTTTGATTTAATGAAATCAAATTTTTTTTACTTGTTCATTGAATTAACTGTGATTTAATTCTGCACTTAATATCTCGATAATAAACTAAGAGAGTGAATTGAGAAAAAAATGATTAAATTGGGCTAACAAGAGTTAGGTAATTTAATAGATTCATAATTAAATCAAGTTGTTAATTGAATTAATTGTGGTTTAATTCTACACTTCATATCTCGATAATAAACTGAGAGAGTGAATCGACAAAAAATGATTAAATTGGGCTAATAAGAGTTAGGTAATTTAATAGATTCAAAATTAAATTAGGTTAATAAATCTTACGTAGAGAGATCATGTATAGGTTTCCAATTGTTTATTAGAGAACTTAAGGAACGATTAGTTTTAAATAGTTGTTAATTGAGAGATTACAAGTTCCCATAATCTGATTAGGGTTTATGCTTTAGGGTTCAATTATAACTTGAGAGAGAGTAATTGACCCTAAGATCATCTAAAACTATTAATTCGATATATTGTAATTGGATAGGTTAACATTAAAGATAGATCATTTTCCCTTTCTCTCTTTTGGTTAACTCACTAGATTGAATTCTTGGGTATGCTATCATCGTTCAACAAATCAATCAATTTACATTATTTGTTATTCATTTTAATTTGAAATTGTTAATCATTGCCCGTTGATTATTTTCGTTAAGTGTTAATTGTCAACTATTGTTTTGTTACTAGATTTGGTTGTTTAATTTATTTAGTTCTCATGTATAAATTTATTATCTGTTAAATTTATGTTTAACCCTCCTCGTGGAATTGACATCTTTGGTATTACAAGAATGACCAGTACGCTTACAGAATATCAAGGTTAAATATTAAAACTTACTCATATCAAAAAATCGCGATCAATTATATTATCGAATATGATATTAATGTTGTGTTACGATTGTATACCTTTGAATTTATATGGAAGTAAATATATTTTCATGGATTAGATGGAGAAAAGAATAAAGTGTGTAGGAAAAATTAAAAGGAAATCAAAATTTCTATTACCTTGAGAGGTTAAACTTAGATTTGAAATGGTTGTTTCGATATCATATTGAGAGTTTGTGATTCAGTATAAGGTTATAATATTGGATTTCATATTAGAATTTTATGATGGTTATGTATCTTATATTTCTGAATTGATTGAGAACATACTTAAGTAAGATGAAATAAATGATAGAAATATGTGTAGAAGTCCTCAAGGTTAAGTTGATCTGTTAATGTGAGTACAAATTTGATAGTGTGATTACTTTGGCGAATGATGTTACAGATCACATATGTAGTACATATTTGGATATGGTATAAGGAGTGCTCTATGACATATTGAAAACTCTTAAGGCATATTCCCCATAGGTAAAATTCTAAGATGAATCAGAGTAGCGCAGTGGAAGCATGGATTTATTTGAATATATTCAAATGGTGATTACTAAGAATAGGTAACTTTTGTATAGTCATTAAATATTAAAATGTCATCTACAATCAATTGAGGTCAACATATCATTATCTTAAAATATTAATTGGTGAATTTTCAAAAGTAAATCTCTAGATAAGATTCAATGATTTTAATGGTACATACCAAGATATAAAAGTAAATATACATGCCTATTGCTTCGCCGAGTTTTAGTATATAGGACATTCTAATTATGTGTGTTGGGACCCGTTCTCGGGACTAGATCCCAACCGAAAAAGCAGAAACGGAAGAAGCGGAGAACAAAGCGAAACGCAAAATGAAAACCGAAGCAAATCGAAATCGAGTACGAAAATGAACGAATATGAATCGAATCAAGGGAAGAAACGAAACGTAAGGCGAAAATCAAATCAGAAACTAATCAAATCACAGATCGGAAGTGAATGACTCGAAAGCAGAAACGTAAATCGGAAGACAAAGCGAACGAAAACGAAGCGAATCGAAGACGGATCTGACATCCAATAACATACATCTAAAAAGAAACGTCGCGTTGAAAACCTAAGACATTCCAAATCCGATACAATTTTTTTTTCTTTTTCTTATAACCATCTTTATTCAAACTCATGAAAAACCATACAATTTCCCTTTTCTTGGAAAGTATCCTCAATCCATTTCTCAAAGCGTAATAAAATCCTTATACATTCATACAAATCCCAAAATTTATCTTTCAATCAATTCTTATTTTATTTTATTTAGTCCATGCAACCAATTATTGTCGAAAATTCGGCAGCATAACGGCTACATTCTAACTAACCCAAAACCTGCAAAGTGTTTAAAACGCACTTCCTATAATTCCCAATCAAACACGCAATCATCAAAATCCACCGGACCCTCCGTCCTGGATCTCAGTAAACACAAACCTATATCTAGTAATTCACATATCACAAATCATCCATATTCAATCCACCATTTTCAGAATTTACAATACATCACACTCATTTATATACACAATTTTCTAATTCAATCCATCATAT
>JANIHY010000004.1:14195766-14209134 GCA_027479065.1 Erythroxylum brevipes | reverse complement strand
GAATGATTCTGATATTTGCTGTGAAATTGATGTTTGCTTGAAAATTCTGACGTTTGCTGATATTTGGGAGAACTTTATTCTTTTTCGTGCTGATTGGTTCTGGGTTTTTATGATAAACATGAAGTGAGCTGAAGTTCTTGATTTTCCATGGTAAAGACATGAGTTTTCGTGTTAATTTTTCATTAAAAAAAACCAATCTGATTTTTTTTCTTGCACTTCTGGGATTGTGATGTCTGAAGCAATGATCTGTTTTGATTTTTTGAAATAATAATAAGGTTTTACATGTTTGTACTTAAACCTGCATCATTTGACAAAGCTAATAGAGCCAAGTGGGTGAGCTACTTGTGGTTTCTTTGATCAAACTAAACCTACGGGAAAAAGCTAATTAATAACCTTTGGTGAGATTTTGAGCCTTTAGAGATTACATATATCTAATCTCATGATTTCTTCTTATGCGTTATCAGTTCAGCCATACAGTGTACGTCTAGAACTTGCATCAAGTACTTCCCAAGGCCACATTTATTTTAAATTTAGAACAAGGAAATGATGAAGGCAATTAGGATTTAACTATTTAGCCAAAAAGCCTACACATACATCAATCTTTAGTTAAACCCCTTTGAGCCATGAAAGCCTATTTTCTTGTTTGATTGAACCTACATAATTTAGACGTTTATCCTCCTTCCTATCCTTATTTAAAGAGGTAGTGTGTGTGATACTTTTTTCTACTTACTTTTGCTGAAAAATATTTAATTGCAAGAAGTGCAGCCCTTGAAAATTTTGTCAATTGTGAACTATTGTGCTGCTGGAAAGTTGGTACTATATGAATAAAGTTGCTGGAGAAAAAAGAAGAAAGAAGAAGAAAGTGCAGCCCTTGAAAATTTTGTGAATTGTGAACTATTGTGCTGCTGGAAAGTTGGTACTACATGAATAAAATTGCTGAAAAAAAAAGAAAGAAAGAAGAAGAAAGTGCAGCAATATTACGATGAGAGTCTTATTTGAGCTACTGAAATTGAAGTAAAAGAGTGTGGGTTAAGAGATGATACTCTAGTGTTTGGAGGTGAACCTTTGTGCTTTGATATATGGTTGATTTTCAATGTATGGATGTGCAGATATTTTGTGTGCATGCTCTATGGTTCTCTTCAATTTAGCCTCTTTCCTTTAAATTTTCCTACCCATAAACCCAGACCCATTACAACCTTTGTCAAGACCTTCTGATTTTTGTTCTGTTTGTGATTAGGTAGTGGTGGAGGTTAGACAAAAGTGCAAGATTATGATAGGTGGCTGTATTGTTTTGAAAATGAGAGTTTAAACACTTTTAGCCTAAACACTTTCGAGCGTTAGAGTGAAATCCTTGTGAGAGCTAGTCCTTGTGGTACAAATGGTCTGGAACTTTCAGGAAAACTTGTTTACTGTGGTTTTTGTAGCTTCTATGCAATTGATAATGTTTTATCTACTTACATGTGCAATTCTTGTTTTCATTTGGAAACCCAACAGTGATCTGCTGATTTGAGATTGTCCTGGGAAGTCTTTTTTTTTCTTTCCTAAAAGTCCCTTACTATTTTCCAACTCTGTTTTGAACGAGGACGTCCAAAGTGCTAGTGTGGGGGTATTTGTTAATAAGAATATCTGTTAAATATTTGCTTGATTTTGGAACTTATCTTGTGCTGATCAAGATAAGATCGAGCAGATTTTATTGTTTTGATTGAGTTGGCAAAGAATATTCTGTTAAGGAAATAAAAGGGAGATATTTTTAGAAAAATAAGGGAGATCACCTTAAAATCAAGAAGGATGATCTTGCACCCTAAAGCCATAAAAGGAGGAGGGAGCTGCCTGCGAGAGATACATTATTTTTCCTATTTTTTATTTCATTATTGTATTATCTTTTCTAGTTTTCTCGAAGAAGTATGTTTAAGAACTCCAAATTTGTTCTTTCTACAACCATGATAGCTTAGTCTTCTTTGATTAAAGGTACAATCAAGATTGGTTTCCAAGTTGTGAGATTTAGCCTTAAAGTAAATTCCTTGCCGATATTTATGAATTTCCAGATTTATTTTTTAAGGTTTTTCTTGATTGTTGTTACAATAGGATCCTTGTGATAGCATGTGAGATTAACTGGAAGCTAATTAACTAGTTCTAGTCCGTAATTACTTTTATTAGTTGATGTTAGTAGCAATTTAGTAATGAAACGCTAAAGGAATTTCATAATCTGATTTGAATAAACCACGCGGTTGAGTTTATTGGTTAGAGTTGGGTTCTTCTAATTCTTAATGTTGTTGACGAGCTAAATTCAATGAAGCGTCTTCTTGGGTTGTTTGTTAGCTAGGATCGATTAATGAGCATCTCTTGATCGATTAATATTAACGAAGAATGTTTTGTTAGAAGCGTCCTCAACAGTTATAACCAACTTATTGGCTAAAGAACATGTTTAGTTATCAATGATCAATTTTAGAAATCAAGACAACGATTGTGCTTTCGATTGAGTTTCAATACCCTTGTTTGCAACTTTTCTCTGCGGCAATTGTTTTCCTTATTTTTATGTTCTTTATTCACAATTTGAATCTTAATCTCAAATCCCCCTTTATTTAATTTTTTTATCGAAAGGAATTGATAGTTACAACTCTTTGTGGTTTGATCCTGTTTCATCATTATTACAAGTTTTCGTTGTTTCAGGAACATGAATTATTTTTGGTAGCCTAACAACCTACCAATAATCTTTCATGCAAGTGGGGTTTTAAATCTTTGGGAAGGGGCAGATGAATGTTTTGTTGATTTCCCTAAGAATTTTAAAGGAGTAAAAAAGTTCCTGCACTGCATCCACCACCAACTCACTAATAATGCTCTAAGTCTTTTGAAAGAAATGGGTGTTAAAGTCATCAAGCCCTGGAGCCTTAGATGGGTTCAAGCTGAAGAGAGTGTTCTTAATTTCCTGCACTAATATTGGACTGATTAAGACTTCCCTAACTTCTAGACTAATTTTCTCTTTAATAACCCAACTAAGATCTCCTCTTCCACTTCATTTAGGCATTCCTAGTTGATTCTTGAAAAAATTAATCGCAATGTTCTCAATCTCATCCTGTCTTGTACAAAAATTACCCATATCATCAGCGAACATATTAATTTTATTTCTATTTCTTCGAGCCAATATTGTGTTGCAGAAGATTTTTGTTTAAGAGGGTCGTTGAGCCCTCTTATGTTCCAAAATAAGATATTCATAAATTAGGTGGGAGTTTGAAGCTCCCTCAACCTATTCTTTCCTTTGGATCTAGTTGACTTTCTTCTATTTTTAATAACCAGCTTGAAGTCCTCCAGTTTTGTTCCCTTTTCCAGATCATCTCCATACCTTGACATTTTAGAAGCATCTTCATTAGTTTGTGGCTCAACATTTTGAATCTTCTCCTCCGTATTCCCCCCAAAATGTTGTTCCTTTGGTCTGCTCAGGTTCAGTTCCTTTTCCCCCATATGCTCATCAACCATATTTTAAAGTTGTTTACTAACATCTATCTGAGGTTCCCCTTCGGTTACCCTTTTCTAGTTGGTTTCCATTCTTTTGGACTCATTTGAGGCTTGCAAGGATAACCGACTTGGATTACCTCTTTAATTAGGTCCCCATCCTCGCTTAGCTTCATCACTGGTAACGTCTTTGGGAGCTCACTATCCTTCTCTATTTCCACATAGATCTTGGCATAACAATTTCTTTCCTTCCTCGTTGTTTGAGTATCCATAGAAATGGGCTTCCTCACTGAACTAGCTAAGAAGCTTAACCCTTTCATTGTCAAAAACTCAAGTGGAACATTATGAAAAATGATCCAAATGGGAATTGACTCGATGCTACTCCTATCTAAGCACATACCAGGTCTCGATTTTTGTAAAAGCATCGGTTGCTACTCATTCAAGTTGCTTTCATTGGAAAATTTGAAGATAAACGTGTCCTCCTCAACGAACATGGTCCTTTCTAGCACTTTCTTGCCCTATTTCTCCAACGCCCAGGCTTGTACCTACGGGTAAGATGGTCTCTTGCTCCATAAATATCCCACCAACGCTGAGAACCAAATAGTTGCTCCTGCATCCAAGTTAAAACCTCATCGACCTTACATTCATGCAGTGGGTTAGCTTCTTGTTAACAGTTGAGGCAGCAACCTTCAACTTCCAAGAGTTCTCGGGGGAAGCTAGATCTTCTTTCTTGCTTTGTATCGTACTCCCAATACCTTCGGACATGGATTTCCCTGAGCTTTGAAGTTCTGGAAAATCCTCCTTAGACTCTTACGAAATAAATAATTAAAGACTATATCTTAGGTAAATTTGATTATGATATTTAATGCTTGATTTTATGAATAAGTTTAGAGATATTATTGTGATAGCTAACAAATAAATTAAATTTTCTGATAGATTTAGCTCTATATAATGAATTATGTTGTTGTCAATAAATGTGATATAATTTTACGATAAAACCTTTTCTTTTTCTTCTCTTTTATTAACTTATTATACTTCAGTTCTATAAAAATAACATAATATCAGAGCATTTTTCTTGAAGAACCTGTGAGATGAGCAAAACCAAAACACAAACCTGATTTATAAACTAGTAGTACAACAAGAATTACAAACATCTTTAAATGATGGAGATTGAAACACAACTATCTCAAGTTGTACCACCAATTTTTGATGATAAAAATTGTCAAGTTTGGACTATTCCAATAAAAGCTCATCTTGATGCTATAGATGTTTGAGAAGTTGTGGAGGAAGACTATGAAGTACCTCCATTGCCAACAAATTCTACAATGACTCAAATCAAGATATACAAAGAAAAGAAAAAATTCAGGAGGAGACAAAAACAAGAGTTTTAACAAGATCGACAACAACAACAGAAACAATGATGATTCATATCCTCCATCCACATTACAAAAAGACAAATCACCTACAAAGAAAATGTTAGTGGAATCTTGATATCAAATGCAGAAAATGTGGACAAATTGGACATATGAAAAAGATTTGCAAGTCACAAAATGAAAAGACAAAAGTAGTACATCAAGAAGATGAATTATTTTGATATTAAAGCTCTACAACTCCTAAAGTAAGGAGGAGTTTGTTGAAAAATCCCTTAAACTTGCAGATTCTTACGAAATAAATGATTAAAGACTAGATCTTAGGCAAATTTAATTATTATATTTAGTACTTGATTTTAGGAATCAGTTTAGAAATATTACAATGATATCTAGCAAACAAATTAGATTTTTTATATATTTAAGCTCTATATAATGAGCAATAAATGTGATGATATTTTAGGCAAAATCTTTTCTTTCTCTCTTTTATTCACTTATTATGCTTCGCTTATATAAAAAGAACAATTAGATAACTCCAAGCCTCCAACGCTCTTCACTACTGAGTTCCCTTCTTTAGCTATTTCACCCTCCTCTATCTCCCCGTTCCCAGACGTGCATGCATCTAGAGTTGCATGGGGCATCACCAGCTCCTTTTAGAAACTTTCCAAATTTGGAAAGTAGAAAAAGATAGGTAGGTAATTTTGGTAGTGAGAGATCAGAGGATATTTTGATAGAGAGAGGTCTCTTAAACCATGAAACTATAAGGAGTGACAGAGTAACAAATAAAATTGAGAGTTTTTTAAAAAATTAAAATGAATTAATCTAAAAAATAAGATATGTATGAGTACAACTAGGGATGGCAGAGGATTTTCAACCCGATTAATATCCGCATTACCCGACCCAATAGATTTGGATATGGACAGTAAATCATAAAAACCGATGGATATGGATATAGATATGGGTTGAGTCATAAAAAATGGATATGGATATGGGTTGAGTAAAACCCGAACTGAACCCTACCCATTGCCATCCCTATCCAAAGATCTTATGCAAATACCTCTCAATATAATGGTTGAGTAGAACAAAATACAAATACATCATTGATATTGTTCGAGCCCTACTTATATCTTCATTTTTACTAGAACACTTTTGGGAAGAAGTATGTTTTACTACTGTATACACTATAAATCGTATCACTTCTCTTGTTATAGGTAATATCTCTCTGTTTGACCGTGTATTTAGTTATATCCTGATTATCAAAATTTTGAAGTTTTTGGTTGTGTTTGTTTTGTCCTCTTATAGTCTTATGAGTACACCAAAAATAGAACCACGAGTATGATTATGTTTGTTGGATTTCATTTTCGGAATCCAACTATCGAGAGTCATGGTACATGACCACTGTTGGGTGAAGATCATATGAGGGAAAGTAGAAGACATTCAAGAAAATAAAGAAAAAAATTTGCAAGCAGTATGGGGGGTTCACTGCAATGAAGTAAATGTTCATTGTGGTGAACATTGAAGAAAATATCCAAGTGACCTTCAGGAAAAGTATGCCACGGCAAATGTGTGGCTTCACTGTGGCAAATACTTAAGGTCCATCACAAGACCCCTTTATTACAGAAAAACATTGATAAGTCCATAATTATAATTGTACTTGTTTTGGTACAACAGGCATAACTTTCACTAGATATGTCAGATAAAGGTCATTCTAAGACGGTTTCAAAGAGGACTTCTAGATCTACAACTTTTGTCAAGACCTCAAAGAGAGATTTTTCCTCCAAAAGGGTAAATCACAAATTAAAACCTCTTAGACAAAAAGAAACTTTGAAGGTGAAGGAAAATACCTCTTGGGAAAAGTTTGCCACGGACAACTTTTGGCTTCTCCACAGTGAAACTTGAAGGAATGCCTTTTTGGAAAAGTTCTCCGCGGTTTACTTTTGGCTTCGCTATGATGAACTCTGAAGATTAGAAAAAACACCTGTCAAGGATACTGCTGCAGACTACCAACACCCATTATCGTGTAATGACTATAACTTTCTCATGCCTATTCCAAAATTTTCAAGCTATATAACGTTCGAAAGTTAAGAGGCTAAGCTACAACTTATATAAAGAAACTTTGTTTAATTCTACCTAGATCAAGACTGTTTTTCCACATAAGTCAGAACACATTTATTACCCTTATGAAAAACTTGAAAAAATGCATCATGCAAACTTTGAGAATCATGAGCAAATCACAATCATTTTTCATTAACATCAAAAGATAAGAGTTTGCAAAGCTTTAATGGGCATTTCAAGCCACAATATATCATTCTCTTCATAATCCACAAATACAAAAGATACTTGAACAAAAATATTTGAAATGTGACTAAAGCTTTGTGTTTACAAAATCTAGCTTAAAATACAAAAATATGAATAATCGGAATGATACCTGAACTCTTAACTACTCGATCTCTTGCTCATCACCTGAATATGGAAACAAGAAAAAAGGTGAGCTTAAAAGCTCGTGGGTAACAAGTTTATAATCGGAAACAAACAAAACCATAGAAAAATACTCAATCTCATAATAATTTTGCATCAAATGAAATAAACACATATTTCCCAAATTCTCACATTATCAAGCAATTCATAGGCAACATAAGTCATGCATTCATCAAATTTGTCAACACATTCTAAGCACATATTCACATAAAAAATGGTTTGGGTAAATCCATAAATAGAACGTACTAACACATTCCCACATAATATTCTTGTGTAGTTGTGAACAGAACATACTATCGCAATCCCACATAATAGTCTTGCGTAGTTGTAAACATGAGAAAGTCCAAGAAAGAGCTGGTTCTTCGTTACATCTTATATCTGAGTTTAAAAAGTCCATGAAAAGTATGTTCGAGATGAACGATTTGGGAGGACTATGCTACTTTTTAGGCTTAGAAATTGTTCAAACATATGTTGGAATTTTCATGTCACATACGAAGTATGTTGAAGATACCCTTAAGAAGTTTAACATGATGGGATGCAAAACAACCATCATAACTATGAATATTAACGAGTAGCTTAAAGCAGAAGATGGTATAGAAGCAACAGAAGGAAGCTTGTTTAGAAGCCTAATTAGGAGATTGATTTATATATCTAACTCATTCTCATCCTGACATAAGTTTTTCAATTGGTGTCCTTTCACAGTTTATGCATCAATCTCCCAACCATCACTTTGGTGCAGCCAAGAGAGTTCTTTGTTATTTAATTGGCACAAAGGAGTTTAGCATCTAGTTTCGAAAGATAGATAAGTTTAGTCTCAAGGGTTTTACAGACAATGATTGGGCTAACTCGATTGAAGGTAAAGGAAGCACTTCCAGAAATTGTTTCATTTTTAGAACAAAAGCAAGCCACATTAGCTTTGATATCTATTGAAGCAGAGTACATGGCAACTATAACCTCTGTTTGTCAAGCAATGTGGTTAAGGAGGATTTTATGTGATTTGGGGCAAGAGCAAGTTGAAGCAACTAATACTTTGTGTGATAGCAACTCAGTAATGATGCCGGCCAAAAATCCTATTTTTCACAGTCGTACCAAGCATATTGAAATCAAACATTATTTCATTTGAGAGTTGATAACGAATGAGGAAGTCAAGTTGGAGAGCTGTGGAATCAAAAAGAAACTTGCATATTTAATGACAAAGAGCTTGGCAAAGAAAAAACATGAGTTTATTTATGCATGATTGGGAATCTCCAAGTTTGAATAAAGAGAGGGTGTTAGAAGCTAGAGTTAATTCAAACTTCCTTTAGTTGTTATGTTGTTACCATAAAATAAGCTAGGAGATTCACTAGCAATTAGTTTCCTATTTCCTAGGTAAATTAGTTTGAGTAGCTAGACTTTATAGTTGATATGTTGTTAGTATTCAGTTCAAATTACAACTCTTGTAAAGCCTATTTAATAGGCTCTGTTACTTGTCAATAAACAGAGTTTGATCAACAAAATCACTTACTTCTCTTTTTAAAGTTCAGTTCTATAATATTTCTCCAACATGTACCATCACTTTTTTGTTATTCTTTGTATATTGAGATATGTCGAAAGTACTCTATTTCATGGCCTTCATTTTTGCTACTCTTTCCTATTGGATTACCAAACTTATTTTGATTTTAATTGGGTTAAGGACCTAATGGCCCACCAATCTACCACTAGTTATTGTTTCTTTTTAGGGACATCTCTCATTTCGTAGTGCAACAAGAAACAACCAATTGCCTCTCACTTTAGTACAAAAAGTCAAATATAAATCTCTTGCTGATACTACCTTTAAACTCCCCTGGATACGATGACTGCTTCAAGATATGAGTGTATCTTTCTCATCTATAGTTCCTCTCTTTATGATAACTATAGTGCCATGCAAATTGCTCGTAACGATGTCTTTCATGAATAGACCAAACATATTAAGATCGATCGTCATCTTGATTGATGTCATGTTTTCCAAGATATCATAGAACTTATTCTTAACTCGTCACATTAACCTCGACACTTTGTAAATCTCATTTCTAAACTTAAGCTCTTATCTTCTATGATACCTTGAGTTTGAGGGGGGTATTAACACAAATCTTTAGAATCTCTAGAAGTCAACCATTAACCTTGAGTTTGATGATAGTGTTAATATAAATTTTTAGAATGTCTAGAAGTCAACTATTAACATTAAATTAGCCTTGATCTAGTTGTAGAATCATTTATGTAATCATATATACTTATCACATTGATTTTTCTTCTTTATTTAGATTCATCAAATATGTATAAATACTCTTATTTTATACAATAATATACACACCAAAATACATAATTCTTTTCGTCATTTATTCTCTACTATTTCATTCTACAGATTAGATGATCCAGTATAACATTGCTTTACTGTAAGTCTAAGATTCAAAGGGCACGACAACCGTGCACTTCATTTGCAATTCAAATGACCAACAAAACTACAACCCACTACCTCCTCTCGTCCCACTTTACTAAAAGGGTAGCAGGCTGAAAAATGCCAAATTGCTAATCAGTACTAGATTAAATGATAAAAGTGCTTCAAGTATTGTCTTTTTTTTATCTTAAACTCATCTAGGAAGGATCCTTATAATTATAATACAATGGTTGTTGTAGCACTACTACCTACACAACCTTTTCTTTTAGCTTAACTACGTACGCCAGTGTCCGAGTTTACAACAAACATCGGCAAGGAAAGCGAAGAAGACTCCGACGAGGAACATTAGTTTAGAGCAAATGTCGGCAAGGAAAGTGAAGAGGACTCCGATTAGGCACATTAGCCACGACAGAACAGGCAATGCCTTGTCCCGGAGGTTCATCTTTGGAAAATGTTTCCTGTCCGAGTCGAGCAGTGCCCTGTATACAGCTTCAGTGAGAGCATAGGCAGTAACAGGGTCCGATTCCTCTGCAAGATATCCATACTCTGTGAGACAGACGATGTCATAGACTCCGTTATTGGTCGACAGGCCTAGAATTTCACATATCTTGAGCCTGCCCTCGATCCTCTCCTTGGTTGGCAATAAGTCACCATGTGTCAATATCAGAAGAGGGTTCTCATCTGAATCACAATCACATTCAAAGCCCTCTTATTTTACCTAGTAGACACCAAGTTCTAGCAAAAACATTAAACTTTGCAACACATTCGTAAACATAAAAACTTTGAACCTAAATTGACAATGTACTATTCATGTATATATCTGGTGCTGCTAAGTTGCAGTGGAGGTTGATGAATTGCTCCAGCAAACAAAGTACAAAATGCAATTGGATCAGAAAATGATTGGAGGCGGGAGAAGTACTGTTTTGATCAATCCAGAGTTTAACAGACCAGTGTAAACAAAAATTCATAGTGAACTAGTTCAGGGACTCTTGACTTTTAATCGAAGATATGATGGAGGGTATCCTCTAAACAAAAGTGGGACCATGTATTAAGTCATGTTGTTCTCAAATGCTCATAGAAGCCTAACTTTTGACACGATGCTTTCTAAGTTGTCTAAACATTATAACGTTCGCAAACAGTCTAGTTAGCATTTTAGATAAATCACCACTGACTAGAGATAAATATGGGACGCTTACTGCATTGCCTCAAAGTAGGGAAGTTGTACAGTTGTGTTACAGCTTCCATCGGCTTGAAATCACCAGCTTTTAAAGCTTTATACACCTCTGCTAAGTTGACCACAACCATAACACTGTTTACTCTCCTCTGCACAAATTTGGAACTGACATTTTCAGGGTCGTACTTCATCACATCACAATCACCGGACCTCCAACAAAGCTGGTTATGGTGCACCCCCTCCTTCATCCAATTCGACAATTCCTCAAGGCCCTCTCCCAGATTTTCATAACGAAAGCCTCTAGAGTCGTACACGCAAAAGCCGTTCTTCATCGACCTCAACACGTTATGCTCTTCCATATAGATCGTGGTGTATTTGGAAGCATCTCCTGTAAGAAAAAAAAAAGTTAAAAATCAAACATATTGCTCTCAAGGTAAATATGTTCCTTTCTCCATGATCGACTTACCAAATGATGTTTGAGCAAAAGGTAAGATTCCACTCCGACCAAGAACACTGTACATAAGGTTGACAAGCGAAGACTTGCCAGAACCAGTGAAACCCACCAACAGAATTGTGATTACCTGTGGAATGTCCATTTCTTCTTTTCCAAATCCTCCCGTTGGAACCCATAAATCACCCGAACGATACGTTTGTAGCTTATACCGTAGCTCGTTTAGTCCACTATTTGCAATCAAAGCCAGTCTTTCAAACTCTCTCAGAGCTATGAGTCTAGGAGACAAACTGGCAATGTTGGGGAGGTCAAACTTATTTCTTAGAAGTTCATCAAACTCGGTGTCTGTTCTCCACCAGGAACATGCCAGCCCCGTCGATTGATCAATGGAAGATGGATGGTTTTTCATGTCCTTGTCACAAACTCTTAATGTTTCTGAAAATGGGAACTAATCAAGTTAATTCTATGTCCTGCTAGAAAAGTTGTAACAGTAAAGGATACATAGGAAACTGGAGACCGAACAGAATCCCAGTTGTAGTCAGCAAGGCATACTTCTGATCACCAGGTTGTACATTTCGTGCCGATCAGTGTTCAAAGCTTCTTCCAAGCTCCTTGCACAGGTAGCGGTGATTACCACCAGTATTTCAAATATAAATTAGCACGGCCTTACAACGATCTTGATAATTGAAACGATTACACAGATCTTAGTGTCATTTTCGTCAAAACGAGCAATAAATGGCAGAAATGGCGAGCATGACCGTACTACTACGTCGGTTTGCGAACGGTGTACTTGGGACCCTACAAAGGAACGTTCCTTCCATTGTCAAATCTGTAGTACCGTCTTATCCGAAAGAAGACAGAGAAATCAAATTCCAAGAAACTGTCTACAGACTTGAACCATCGTCTCAGACATTCAAGTCCTAAAAACTCGAAAATCTGGCGAAATTCGAAATCATGCCCATCTATAGCAAACATTTTCTTTTCTAAGAATTAAAACTTTGGGTGCTTGTTGGGGGCATGGAAAAAAAAAAGTATGAGTGTAGAATGAAAATTAATATTTAGTATCAATCTTGTTACGAGAAGAATCTCATAGAGTAATGCGGCTGTAAAAAGGAGTTGACTCCCTTCACTTAATAATTCAAGCCTGTCAAATCAAAATAAGAGTCCAGCATAAGGAGGTCCATTACAAGCTATCATACACCCACATACAGAAGAGCATGATCTGAAGATTCTAAAAAGACATGCACTGCAATAACAAATTATGTTACAACAAACTTATTCGATATGTGTGAGCTGTCAATGTAAACAATCTATATAAATTGAGAGCTTTGTGTACATGACTATTTTTTTTCGTTCAATCGATACAAAAATACAAATTTTACATCATTTTCATTGTATCAGAGCCTTTATAGACAAACGTCTAATGGTTGACACAACAAATCAATCATCTCCCACCAATCATTCTTCAACACACCAAACACAAATTCCTACAACCTCACTTGATTTTCAGTTCTTGCAAAAACACTCAACTTCAATCTTCCCATCAAGCTTGATAGAAAGAATTTTATCCACTAGCGAGCTCAAGTTTTGGTTGCCATTCGAGCTCTTGAGCTTGAAGATTTCATTTCTGTAGAATTTATCCCACCACAGCAGTTTCTCTCAGGATCATCATCAACTGCTGCTGAAATAAATCCAGAATATAGAGCTTGGTGAAGATCGGATCAACTCCTTTTATGTTGGCTACTCTCCACCATAGGAGAGGAGGTTATTGGACAAATTAATCAGTCCAAAACCTCTTTTGAAGCTTGACAAATTCTTGAAAAACTTTATGCTCAGACGTCCATGGTGCGAGTTCTGCAGTTAAAACAACAACTATCAATCATTTAGAAAGGATCATTAACAATCAGTGAGTATATGTGTTTAGTCCAATTTATATAGGCATTTAGGTCATATTTGCATTTATTTTGCATACTCATTCATCCATTTTAGTAGCATTTTTAGGTGAATTTATTTATTTTCATTGAGTTTGTTATTT
>JANIHY010000004.1:14056696-14075500 GCA_027479065.1 Erythroxylum brevipes | reverse complement strand
TTTTTAAAATAGTTTTCTAATTAGTCAAGAAAAAAATCTCTAAATAAATAATATATAATAACTTTCTTAATTAAATTCAAAAGTGTTTTATTTAATTTTTAAAGTAATTTTCGTTTCATTTTAGAAAATAGTTTTCTAATTAAGGAAAATAATTTCTAATTAGATTAGAAATAGTTTTCTAATTGAGTTAAAGTGTGTTAGTTATATAATTTTGAAAAATAAGTTTTTCTAAATTATAATAAGTAAGAAGAATAATTTATTTAAAATTGTTTTCAATTAAATTATTATTAAAGAACTCAAGAAAAATTGGAAATAGTTTCTAATTAGATTTGAAAATTTGTTTTCACATCAAAAATTCTATTTGAAATAGGAATTTAATTTATTTAGGAAACAATAGTGTTAATCTAATTTAATTTTTCCAAGAAGTTGAAAATGCTATTTTGGATTATGAAGATCAATAACTAGAATCATACTAAGTTTGATATTTTATGCATATAATTTGATTATGAGTGCATAAGTTGCATAATTTATTTATATGGTTGATATATTTCTTAGCTGGATGATAAATTGTATATTTTATATGTGTGATATTTTACATGCAATTTATGTTCGATGAGACGAATGAAATTAAAATCTCTTGTTAAAATATTAAGTACACGCTAAGAACGTGATTGTTGCCTTCCATTGTTATAAAATTAAACTAGAGTTCTGTTTATTGTTAGGCTTGTTGAATAAACTTAAGGCCCCTTGAACTCGAATATGTTTAATCTTATAATAGTGGGTTCTGCTTAACTAAATTTGTGTGATTTAGATGAGCAAACTCATGATCACATAAATTTATAGGTATGATTAGGAATGATATATAAGATATGTTTTGGCAAGAGTTGTCACCTAATGGATCTAGGAGTCAAATGAGATGTGATTGGTGAAGTTGCTATCTACCTAATTCAAGTCTAGTTGGTTTGTTGTGTAAACTCAAGGTTATCTATATTTGAATGAGATCCTAGCCCACTAGAAAGATTAATCTTTCCGAATAGTAGTGAGGGCTATTATTTCAAATAAAATAGGGGAAGTAACCAAATGCATGATTAAAGTCCTAATTTTATTTGGTAGTCATGGTATATAATTGATTACTTGTTTTTCCTTACACTTATATTTTGTTCTTAGTGGAATTTATCTTATTTAGTATAGTTGATACTAAGGTAGTGAACCCAAGTTCTTAAACATAGGATATTTTTGAGAAAATTTCTCAAAAGTTAGATAGAAAATTGTATGTTCATTATGCAATTCTACTATAATTCCTATTGAGGATATGACGACAAAGTTGTAGAGATATGTAAAATCATATCTATGACAAAATGTATTGACATTTTGAGTTGACAATGTCTCGTAAACTTTGATGATGTCATGTAAGATGTACGTCAACACCATGATAGCAAAATGCAAGGGGTTGCATGGAGTTGGCTGAAAGGTATAGTACCTTGTTGGAATTATTTCACTTAATTTAGCCTACTGAAAGCATAATTGTGGACTACAACTAAAGGCTTAGCAATAGTATGATAATAGTTATCATTAAACGAAAATGATTGCATGACTTTTCTTGCCTATGTGTGATATGATAGAGATCAGATGTATTTCTAATTCATGTTTATGAGTATTTAATACTGATTTAGATTCAACATTATTTTAATGTGCAATGTATGGTTAGAAATAGATTGTTAAGTAAAAGTAGTTGATCCATTTTTATACAAAGAGTTTGTATATGTTGGATTAAAAGAGACTTATGCTTAACATAAATGGCAAGAATAAAGGGTTAGATAGCCGAGACAATCCTTTTATGCTATGTTGGTTAAATCAATAAAACGAGAATCATTAAGTTACATACAAGGATATATGTATCTTTTTTATTATGAATCGTATGAAACTTATAAAGTTAAAGAATAACCAAATCAATCTTTAGTGAAAGGATGATGATGGTCTTGACTTGTTAAATTTTATACATGTGATGTATTGAATGGAATAATAATCCATAAAAGTATAATACTTGTATTTCATTAAATCACTAATGACTTTATATGATATAGTCATACGTATTAAATGAAATAATGGTTTAAAATTTTGAAAAGTTCAAATTGTCTAAATCTAAATAAAAATTAAGCAATGAGAATGCTGAAGAACTTCAGTGAGATCATTGTGGTAAATTTTAAATTTTCGGTTATCTATAGGGAATGAGATTCTCTAGTAAATATCTTCATAACAAAATTCCATAAGGCTATGGATTTATGTAAGGAGTAACATATAATATAAGATATTATAGGATGCAATATTGTTTCTTTTATAGTGATGCCTCGTACAATAACTTACCTTTTATAGTTCCAGTTAAATCAATTAGCAAGTTTTCATATTAGATACGAAACGCTAAGTATTTAAAATAGTCAAAGTTAATGATTTAAGGATGTGATGCTTAGCTGAAGCATATATTATCCATTTAGTTTAGAACTAAAATGGGTAACAAAGGGTTATGAGATATCCAAAAGGTTGGATATAAACTTACAAACCTATTGAACAAATTGTTTGTTTTAATGTATGCTTATAGGAGAACAGTTATCGAGAAAAGTAATGGGAGTAAGAAGAAATTTGAAAGGTTCAAATCTCATGACTATATATCTAATTAGAACTAATGCCTTTAATGATTCATTTGATGTATAGTTGAAAGGCTACAAGATATTGAAAGATTCACTTTTATGATGAACTCAAAGAGTTTGCTTTAGAAATGATTGTGAATGTATCACTTCTATAAGAAGGTTAGTGAGAGTATAGTTGTCCTCTTTAATGGGAGTATGTGGAAACATATTGCTTACAGAGAACAACAATTCTAATTTTCAATTGTTGAACATATAATTGTCCATAAACAACTCTTGCTAGATATGAAAAAGATAACAGCTTAATTTTGGGAATTAGATATATAGAGATAGATTGGATGTTGTTAACTTATTCTAAGTCCAAGTACATAAATAATGTACTAAATATGCTTAATATTTGAGATATCATATGCTTATGAAGTATCAAAGATATCCATTATTCTATGTATGAGTTGATATAGATTTCAAGATGATAAGGATATAACTTTAGAAGTAAATCCTAATTAAGGTTTATTTCCTTAGAACAACATTAATTAGGATTGGAAGGTTCCAATGTGGCAATGGTTGTTAATTGAGCCATAATACATTTTTCATTTAGTGGAAATGATTAATTGGATCAACAAGTTCTTTAGAGAACTTGATAGAGTTTCTTTGCATTGTTCAAGACAGTAATGTACTGCAGAACATTAGAGCCATTGGGTATGTATAAGAAGCTAATGTCTCATCAAAGATCTAAGAATGTGCTTAGGCAAATGTTCTTAATTATGATGATAATTAAGATGGGAGTTGTAAGACTTAACCAAGTGCTTACTATAGAGAATAATGTAGAATTCTCTCATTAAGCCAGTAGTGGAACAATCGTCATATGTAGATGTAATATAAGATACTTAAACGATTGGCTTAGTGCAAATGGGAGATTGTTGGTTTATGCCCTACAACCAATCGATTTGGTTGTAGTTTAGTGACAAATTATTTAAAGACATTCTTTATCTTGTACATGTTTAGATGTATTTGATAAAGTCCATGGGATAATTATACATTGCAAATGACATTATAATGAGACTATAATTATAAGATTCATATTGCATTTATGTATTAGTCCTAAATGTTCCTAATCATTATTCCATTAAGATTGGACATTAATAGAATGAAACAAGACTAGCACACGTTTTGTTTTTCCTTATGAAGGAAGTAGTCAATCTCATAGGCTAAAGTATAGAGATACTTAAACAAACGTGTGGGTGCTTGCTAGAGAATAAGTTCATTGAACAGACCCTATATGAGAAATCCATTTGGAACATTACTTGTATGTCTATGAAATTCTTATTGTGATGATTGTATAAGTGATCCTTTAACTTGAGGTCATCAAAGTTATCTTGTATGGGGATTATTATGTTTTGATACTACTCATGATCTATTTTATCAAAGGTCATTTAAACGGTAGCCATTGGATGTAGCATGAACTATATGGAGATAGTTGAATGATCAAAATAGGATTCATCATCCTAAATTAATTAGGAAGAATGCTCCGTTGTTCTCGATTAATATTGATTCAGGAAATTCTTAGCCAAAATGGAATGATATTTTGTAAACAGTTTACAAATATCATTAATTAAATTAATAGCTAATGGCAGAGAACTAATATAATTGGACTCAAATTAAAGTAGACATTAATTCTATGCTCTATATCTAATTGGAACATTGGTTGATGAAAGGATTGAATTATAGGGAAAAATCATGCACGAAAATATTAGTCAAAACTACTTTGACATTCTTGAATATTTGGGTGGTCATGATGCATTGTTAGACGTCTATTTTGATCTATGATTATAAATTATTTAATTAGAGAATTAAAGATAAATTAAAAAAAGTTTTAATTTATCTAATTCTAATTATGAATTAGAATTGTAATTTATAATCATTGCCAACATATTTGAGAACCTAATGGATCTCACATATAGAATGAGTTGGAGAGCACAAAATTGATTTAATTAAGTTAGACTTGATTATAAAGTTTGAAAAACTATATGATTAAATATTATATATTTAATAAATAAGGATCAATATAAGATATTTTTTGATATTTAACTAGAACTATTTATAATTCTAATTAAAGTTTAATTGAAATTAGTATTTAATTTTAATTAAATTATTAAAACGTCCAAAGCTTATTATAAATAGGCTTAAGCTCTATGGAGCTAGCACTTCATGCTTAACCCTCTCTATAAAAGTTACAGAGTTCTCTTAACTCATTCTGGAGATACCGTTAGAGATCGGACACTTGTGCGGCTACGGTGGTTGAGACGGATTGGTTTCAAAAACAGTTCGAGGAATGCATCAAGATAAAGATCAAGCTTCGGAATAAGGTACGAATTAAATTTTTGCTTTATTTTGATTCATATTAATTATTTTATAGAATTAAATAGATCTTGATGTTCAGGAAATCAAAAGTCACAAAAGTGTTTTGTGATTATTCTGTTGCGGTCAGATCGGATCCCAACTCGATTTTCCAACAGTTCTCTACAGATTCTCTACATTTAAGTGGTTCAGTTCACTGGGATCCAAGCAATAGTAGAAAATCTGGGGGTTAGCGATTTCACTAATCTAGCAACTAGAAGCAGAGAGCGTTGTACAATTTTAATGCAAGCTCTTTCAGCTAGAACTGACCTGCCAATTGAGCTTCTAAAGATAACTACAAAAGAAACAACATAAATAATAGGATCGAAGCAACAAGTAAGAGGCCAACAGATTTCACTGAGCCCTATAACATACCATTCGAGTTCAAAACAACAAAGTTATGAGCATTTCAAAACTCAAAGAAGATATGCTTGATTTAAACAAAGATGAAGTTGTTGCAATCTACTTCTGGGCCATTCTGAGGAACATAGTAGCAAAAACCATGTTAGAATCTCTAATAGGAGTGCTCAGAAATCTAAAGCCACCAGTCATGGAATTCATTGATTTTGAGGCAAATCACAATTCACTGATAAGTTGAGATCCTATCCCGACCATAGCGGAATAATCACAAAAATTTTTCTTAACTTTTGATTTTCTAAAGACCAAGATCTATATAATTTTATATAATGATTAACATAAATCATAATAAAGTGGAAACTTAATTTGTACTTTATTCTGAAGTTTGATCTTTATCTTTTTGTATCCTTCAAACCGTTTCCGAAATTGATTCGTCTCAATTACTGTAGTCGCACAAGTATTCGATCTCTAACAGTATCAAGAAAATAAGTTAAGAGAACTCTATAACTCTTACAGAATGGGTTAAACAAGAAGTGCTAGTTCCATAAAATTTAAGTCTATTTATAATAAGGTTTGGACATTTTAGTGATGTAATTAAAATTAAATTCTAATTTCAATTAAACTTTAATTAGAATTACAAATAATTCTAATTAAATACTATAAGATTCAATATCTCATATTGATCATTATTTATAAATATCTCATATTTAATCATAAAATTTCTTAAACTTTACAATCAAGTTCAATTTGATTATATTAACTTTGGTCTCTTCAATCCAATCTATATGTGAGACCCATTAAGTTCCCAAATATGTTGGCATTGGTTATAAAATTTAATTTTAATTCATAATTAAAATTATATAAATTAAAAATTCTTTTAATTTATCTTTAATTCTCCAATTAAACAGTTTATAATCATAAATTAAGATTGACGTCTAACAACGCATCATGACCATCTAAATATCTAAGAATGTTAAAGTAGTTTTAACTAACCTTTTCGTGCATAATTTTTCTGTAAAATTCAATTCTTTCATTATATAATGTTTCGATTAGATATATAGCATAAAATTAATCTATACTCTATTTTGAGTCTAATCATATTAGTTCTACGCCATTAGCTATCGATTCAATTAATGACATTTGTAAACTATTTACAAAACATCATTTACCTTAGCCAAGGAGTTCTTGAATTAATACTAATCGATAATAACAAAACATTCTCCCTAATTACCGTAGGATGATCAATCATATCTTGATCACTTATTTATATCCATATAGTTCATATTGCATCTAGTGACTACCGATTAAACGACCTATGATTAAATAGATCATAAGAAGTATCAAAACATAGCAATCTACGTACAAGATAACTTTATAATCTCAAATCAAGTGATCACTTATATAATCATCATAATGAGAATTTCATAGACATGCAAGTAATGTTTCAAATGGATTTCTCATATCGAGATTTGTTCAGTGAATTTGTTCTCTAGCAAGCATCCGCACATTTGTTTAAGTATCTCTATACTTTAGCTTATGAGATCGACTATTTCCTTCATAAAGAAAAACAAAATATGTGCTAGTCTTTTTACGTTCTATTGATGTCCAATCTTAATAGAACAATTACTAGAAACATTTAGAAATAATACATAAATGCAATATGAATCTCATTATAATTTTGTTTGTAATTTATAATTATCCTCTTAACTTTATCATATATATTTAAATATATAAATGATAAAGAATGCCTTTAAATAATTTGTCACTAAATTACAATAAAAAATTTATAAATCAATTTCATCAATCATTTCACTCCTATAGTGCCAGTTTCGATCAAAACATTTACTCGGAAAGGGCAGATTCGTGCATGAGTATGCTGGAGGATTGCTTGAGATAGGAAATCCTAGATATTGTGGCAGTTGACAATGATAAGAGAGTTTTCAAGCAAATGAAATTGGAGGATTAAAGGGTCTGCTTCGCAAAATTTGCAAAGGTGGAGAAGGAACTTAGCATGTCAGCTTTATATTAAACTGAGCTTCAGGAACTTAGTGATCCGGCTACATCCGCTGTTGGAAGTGGGGGTGTTCTATAAATCATCGATCAACGACTCCTATTCTTAAGGGGACGCCGGTTTCAACGAGAAAGAAGGTATCGACGACTTGTCATCTGTCAGCACATTAAAAGATTAGATTTTGAAGAAAGTGGGTCATTATTTGAAATTTTAAAAAAAAAATTCGATATAAATGTTAGATTTAAAACGTAATTTTTTCGTCAAATCTATAATATAAACTCGTTCACAAGCTACAACAGGTAAATGTTGTTTTTCAACAAGGAGAAAATGGTCAATGGCGAGTTCGGAACATTATATTCCGCCACGTGTGTTTGGCAAACTGAAGGATCAGTTTACCTGCATTATGAAAAAGCAACAGCTAAATCCCACCGGCGATAGCGAAATTACGTCAACTGCCATCACCGTCGCCAGCGATGAACTTCAAGAGCCACTTCTCAGCAATTATCCACCTCTCACCGGATACGGAGGAGAGGTCGCACCTTCAAACTCATCCGACGAACCCGTCACGCTGCCACGTAGTCAACGTCTACTCTCTCTCGACGTTTTCCGTGGTCTCACTGTCGCGGTTGGTCATCTAACTTCTCGCTTCCATATTTAGAAATTCAATTCAAGTATTTGCCTTCGGCTTTTTGGAAATTTGTGATTTTAACTGCTTTATTGAACTTAGCCGTATCATTGACAACTTGTCTTACACTGGAACCTTGGTGAAGGCTTGGTTTGTTTGGCTATTTCTGCAGAGAATTGTTCTATTAATTATCTCTCCTGATTATCTATTTTCAGCTCATGATTTTAGTAGATGATGCTGGAGGTGCTTTTCCATCTATTAATCACTCCCCTTGGTTTGGGGTGACATTAGCAGACTTTGTGATGCCGGCTTTTCTCTTTGGTGTTGGTGTCTCCATCAGTTTAGTTTTTAAGGTAAAGTTATTGTTCCTCCATAAAAAGTTAGGAAATGTCAGGAATGTTGTGAATATCGTAATATGGATGCAGCATATTTCCGTATTTTGTGTGCGGGATTTTATAACTTGTTTTGGCAAATCAGTCAATTCTCATAATTTTGAGTCTACGTGCAGAAAGTACCTAGCAAACCGACCGCAACCAAGAAAGTCATATTGAGGACACTTAAATTATTTCTTCTTGGGTTATTGTTGCAAGGTATGTCATGAGAACTCCGGTGACTGATAAGCATAAACTTTTTTGATATGGTCTTGGGGACGAATTATTCATTTTGCAAAAGAAGTTTTAATGCCGCTTCCTAGTCTTGATAATAGGAACTAAGAGTATTTACCTGCTAAAGTCTTTGTTCATTTCCATTTTGGAATTCATTTAGGTGGGTATTTCCACGGGCGTGACAATTTAACTTATGGAGTTGATGTAAGCAAGATGCGTCTGCTAGGTGTGCTGCAGGTAATATTGTCAACATTATTAGTTGTTGAACATTAATGTAATTCATTCTTCTAACAGGAATGGCAACCTTTATCCTGAAATTTTGTTTGCTGATAGAATTTTGTAAATTCTTTGTTCCATTATTCATGTGATACTGGTCCTGATTTGATGCTTAATCCCATACATAGTTATAATCACTTTGCTTCATTCCTTACCAACATTAGCTATGCAACTGCAACTAGCATATTCTTAAAATTTTTTTACTCGAGATTCAAAATCATGAACTTAGTCTGGAAACACCTAGTTGGTATTAGGACTAAAGATGGTTTGACTTTTAAGTAGAGGTGATATGCAACAGAAAGTGTCCTTATAGTGTCGTGGGTAAGCTGCTAAAACAAGCATGAGCAGAAAATATATTATTATTGTGAAAGTAATTTCAACCGGCATGGATATGCAAATTTTGTTCAGCTTGGCCAGCATTTTAATAAATTGTCAACCTCATAATATTGAGCTACTTAATCCTGATGAATTTCTTTAATGGGTGGCATTTTCATAAAGGAAGTACTGTTCATGACTTTCTTCTGATCATACCTGCTTTTTAATCACAGAGAATATCTATTGGATATCTGATTGCTTCATTGTCAGAGATCTGGCTTGTGGACAATGTGATTGTTGACTCATCCATGTCATTTGTGAAGAAATACAACATTCAGTGGTTAGTTTTATTACCCAGAATTTACATATCTCTGGGTACCATTTCACTTGCTAACAAGCAACTATGGCCTAGAGTAAGAGAGCTAAGCTTGATGAGGAGTTAACTGGCATCAGTAATGCTGGATAAATTTGTGCTTTCATGTTCTTGCACTCACTTTTTAAAATTGCTTTATTTGGCAGGATATTGGCTTGCTTGCTGTGCACGCTTTACATGTGCTTGCTGTATGGCCTTTATGTTCCAAACTGGCAATTTGAAGCTTCAAGCACCAATGTATTTGGCTACGGATCTGGTGCTCAAATTGTGAGTACGTAACTTTCTCTCAGGTTTCTGCTGAGGGGATCCTCCAAATTGTCCATCATAACAATTTTGGAAACAGTACTAAAGATGCTGACCATGGTTGTATCCTGTAAGAAACCATGGAGTGACTTTGGGGCTATTACTGTAGAATAATGTTTAGGGGCCACTAAGTGACATAATGATCTGAATTATATATCTGGTGCATGATGTTAGGCTGATAGCTCTTTCCTTTAACACTGCCCCCAGTGCTTTCTCTGACATAAGTTTCGCAAAAAGGTTTTACTTTATTATATGCTTGTGTTTTCTTAGTCTATGACTAAATTAAATGATGCTGCCTTTTGGTTAGGTGGCTTGTGGAGTAAGGGGTAGTCTTGAGCCTCCTTGTAATGCAGTTGGTTTGATCGATCGACTTTTTCTTGGTGAACATCATCTGTATCAACATCCTGTTTACAAAAGAACCAAGGTGGTAAATTAGGTTTTTCTATAACGATTAGTTAGTTCCCTATACCAGGATCATTTAACTAATGTGTAAAGTCTCTCACCCTTCTTTTCACAGCAATGTAGCGTGAATTCTCCTGATTATGGGCCTCTGCCAGCAGATGCTCCTCAATGGTGCCTTGCTCCATTTGACCCTGAGGGCATCTTAAGGTTAGATAATCATTTTGTTTTGGCATAATCATTTTGTTTTGGCTAACTCCTTTTCTTCTCACATTTTTGTGTTTTGCATGTGTTCCATAGCAAGAGTACCAAATAGTTAATTGTTTTCCTTATCAAAGAGGAACCTGAAACAGAAATACTTGGACAATAAGCAAATGGGCATTCAATATCGACAGCAGTTCCCACAGATTTTTTAGCAAATCAAGAGAAGGGGGGATAAAAAGAAAATGGAAAGGAGCTATTTTAAAAACTAGATTTGAGTTCATTAAGCAAAATTTTCAGATATTTAATGATAATAAGAAATATGAGATTAATTGTTGATTCCTTGAAGAGTAACAATGCAGAACTAGAAGTTGAATATTATTTGCCGTATTTATCTTCTGAACACTCAATGGTTAAAGAAGTGTTAGACTTTCATGTGTCTGCTGGAAGATATTGGATGAATTTTTTTGGGGGACATCTGAGTTTGCGTTGCTGTAGACACTTTACAAGAGTCTGCACTCTAATATTCTTTGCAGCTGTACATTTTTGCGTTGAAATGCTAATTTCACTAAATAAACCTTTCAGTTCCTTGATGGCTGCTGTTACATGCTTTTTTGGGTTGCATTTTGGGCATATACTTATCCATTATAAGGTATACTATTTTAAAAAAAAATTGTGTGCGTTTATAAGATATAGACTTCTCGTGTTTCATTGATTAGGTGAGCTGTTCATGGATCTATTCTGATGAATCTATTGCTCATTCCTGCAGGACCACATGCAGAGGTTGCTTTTATGGTCTCTGTCTTCTTTTCCACTTCTAATAATTGGATATATGATGGAATTGCTTGGTAAATTTTCCATCATCTTAATCTAGTTATCATCTAATCTTATCGACAAGATTTTCTCTTTCTTTAATTACATGGTGAATTATTGCAGGCATTCCATTATGTAAACCACTTTACACATTGAGCTATATGTGCATCACGGCAGGAGCATCGGGCATGCTTCTAACCATTATCTTTTTTGTGGTGAGTTTACCACTCCACTTTTAACTCCATGTAAACTTCTGGTTGAACTTGATATTTTAAACAGCTCTTTGACTTATGCTAATGTATGCAAGTAGTTTGAAGAGCTCTTTGATTAGTGAGCCATGAATATAATTATAATAGAAAGGAAATGAAGAATAACTTGTTAATAAATTAGGCCAAGTAACTGGAGATGGGAACTACAACACCAACAATGTGAACTTGAAATGTAGAATAGGTATGTGTCATTTGATTGTTAAAACTATTACTCAATTTTATTTTTCTTTTTGAGAGGATGAAATTGTAAAATTGTATGGCCATGAAAAATATGTCTGCTCTGCACCATAATTTGATGCAGGTTGATGTGAAGAATTTCAGAAGGCTCACAGTGTTACCTAAGTAAAAAAACATTTAGGTTAAATAATTAAGAAGAAAATACTACATATTTAATATTTAGGCTAAATACAAAATATAAGACTTGAAAGAAAAGGTTTAAAAGACATGTAAAAATGAGAATGACCTTTCTATATAAGATTTTTATCTATATTTTAGTAAGCCAAAATTTTTTATTAAAAACCAATTTCTTGATAAATTTCAGTAAAATCATATTCCAAATCTTTTTAGGTATTTCCTTTTTTTTTCTTTCATAGTCTGTAAGTAAAAGCTTTTCGCATATGCAGGTCTACTTCAATTCTGGTGATGGTCGTCAGTTATATCACTTGATTAAAAAATTTTGCCTAAAAAGCTATCTCCAATCTAAGTCCTTTATGAATTGGTTTATTTACAATAAAAATAAAAAGATCAAATTTAGTCTAATTAGTTTTGTTGGGTCCAAAGATTTTTTGATTTTTTAAATTATTTTTAAAAAAGAAAATGGATCTAAATAGTTATTGATAAAAAAGATCTTAAATTCTAAAGAGGTTGCGTTGAAAATTCAAAATTAAGGATCTAATGAGTAATTGACTTTAATTAATATAAAATAAAAATTTACTCTAAATAAATTAAAATTTAAAACTAAATAAAAAAGTAAAATTTTTTATGGGCCTAAATACCTAATTAAAAGGTTCTATACCTTCAAAAAAAGGTTCTATATCTTAATTATTATAAATAAATAAATTTTGAAAAGAGTAATTACATTTACTAACCCTTTATTCGACTCATTGCATGCAATAAATTGAATTATTGACGACTTACAATCACCAGGCCATCTGTCAATCTGAGCGTTGAAGGATTGGACTTATTGACAATTGACTGGCCTTGTGGGGTAAAAAGATTAAGTTGATCAATAATAGGGTTTTGGCAAGATCTACAGTAGGTTATTAAAAGAGATTAAAGATGCTAAACGTGTGGCCCGTAGTCTAAGCTTTCAACTAGTATGCTTTTAGGTCTCGTGTTTTTTTTTGCCCACGAGGTATACTAGGAAGGTTCCAATTATGAGAAGGCACTTTTAAGTCATCCACTTCCAGACTAATCCCTTCACAAGTCTTGCGTATTAAAATAGCTTAATGATGCTAATCGTTTGGCAAGTTTAACTTCTAAGGTCAACGATGCTAATCGTTTGACATTTAAGTGATTAGGTAATATATAAAATTAAGGTGAATTTTTGAATTAATCCTGTGAGTATATTTGAGCCTTAATGATATCATTTTTATGCCATTCTATTTTTTTGTATTGTGTGTGCTCCTCTAATCAGACTTGCCTCCAGAGCTTTGCACTGGACTAGATTGAATTTGTTTGACTTTATAGTTTATAAAAATAATTAAAGCCTTCTTTGTTTTGAACCCCTTAGCTTAAATGATCCACCGAGTCTTTTTTTCCTTGCAAACCCTTTTAAGCCTTTAACCTTGTTTGTTTTTTAATTAATTACCTTATATTGAATCCCAAAAATTCCTTTAACCTTACCATATCACAAATTGAATGAAGTATTGAGTAACCATTTTGATTTTGGGACTTTTGTTCTGTATTGTATTCTAAGATATTTTTATAGGTACTTTTACTCATATATTTGTTAATTTATGTTGCTATTATTTTCTCTTGTTTTTATTGTTTTCTCTTGTTTTTGGCATTATTCAAGTAAAAAGGAAAAACAGAAAAAGGGGGAAAAAAGAAAAAAAAAAGAAAAGAATAAGAATAAGAATAAAGCATGGTAGCATTAGTTAGTAATGAATAGTTGTAGTCCTTTGTATTCATGTGTTTATATCAGAATTTAAATTTGAGTGTCCCATTTACTTGATACTCTGTGAATACTTGTGATTAACCCTTTATTATTTTTACCTTACCTTTAAACCTAGCCTTATTACAACCCATAATAAAGTCCTTATGATTTATAAGCTCATATAATTTTAATAAATGATAACTGGTGAATTTGCAAGCCTATGGTAATTTAATATGTTAGAGGAAGATTTAAGAGAAACACTTTAATCTTAAACACTTAAGTGTAAAGAGAGAAATTTGTGAGAAGAATTCACCTTAGTTTCATATTTGCCTTTGAACAAGAATGTCTTAATTTGACTTTGTTTATTTATATCGGTGAAAAGTAATTATGATGTATGTTGCAACCTAAGTCTTGATAGCCCAAGATTACCAGATTGTGTGCACTTAATCTTATGAAGGACGAATTGATAGCGTGTAGTGGTTTGGTATATTTGCTCGAGGGGGAGCAAAGGTCTGGCATAGGAGAATTTGTTAAATTATCATTTTTGTGTTAATTTTGGATATAAATCTCTTCAATGTGTTGAAATTATTATTCAAAATTAATAAACTTATTTTTTAATTGTTCTCAGATAATTTTCATCACATAAAAGATGAAATTTGATCAAAAAGATGTAAGAAAAGTAAAGACAATTAGAATTCCCAATTGGCAGAAAAATAATTGACTAAGTATGGCTGTATGGGCATGTGCAAGGAAAAAGATTATCTACAGAATTTGATTTGAAATCAGATTCAATCCACCTAAGATCTTCATGATTTTGGGAATCAATTTGTTGCCTTGCTGATGGGGATCTGCGACCTGAATATGTGAGGAGTGTATCTGCTGAAGATTACAACAGGAGGGAAGAGGGAGGACATTTAAAATCACTAAAAATATTCACTGTATACGTTTTAAGAGGAGTTTTTTACGTTGCTGAAATAGTTTTCTAGTTTTAAGGATTTTCGTTTTTTTTTAAAGACCAACAATGGAGACTTTATATTTTGCTATTCTTCTATTGGTTTTTACTTTTGTTATGAGTAGCTAAATATTTCTTCTTGATTGAAGGGAACCACGTTATCATCTAGTAAGTGTGAGATTTCTAAATAAAGTTTATTTCATTGATGAATATTAAGTGTCTTTCAAATTGCTTTTCAAGATTGAATTGATTGATTTCTAAGGTGCTCAACTAGGAATTGATTTGTTTAATTTATAGCCAAATTAGTAGGATTCGACGTTTAGTTTTGCTAATTCAAAATGGCAATTAGGATTACAATCTTTACGTAAGAGTTTGAAAATTATGCTTAACTTGATTAAATGCATATTGTACAAGTGGTGTCTTGTTCATTGGTTTCTTAGTTCTTAAAGCTATTAATCAATTAAACTTAAGATTGTATCTAAGTTGTTGACTAATAAGAATATTTGGAATATATGTTTCTATTCATTTAATCTTAAGAGAAAACATTACCCAATGAATGTTTGTTAATGGACTGAGTTTTATATTGGGAATCCATATTAGTTTAATAACGTAGGTGGCCCGAAATTAAGATTTGTTTACTGAATTCCTAGATTTGATTATTTTTGTTAATTTTCGATTTCTACCATTTTTTAATTTTGTTAAATTTACATTAATTAAACCCCCTCACCCAATTTGTTTTAGTTTTAAACTAGTATGACCTTTACCGTTAAAATTCCTCATGGGAACGATCTCAACTTTTCACTAACTACATTTTTCATTGCTCAAGTTGGTATTAATTTGGTTACAGGTGACAGCAGTACGCACCATATAACACATTATATATAAAATTAACTTCCTTCATCTTATATATTGATCCTAGCATAGACAAGACTTTAACATTATGCATAACTATATCCAAATAAGAATTTAACTTCTTCATCATTTGCTCTACCATAATTCGAATAACATCATTAGAATGAAACATACAATTAGATAAAACTTTCTTTATCTTGAACATAGTGATAAAGCAACAATGCAAAGTTGGATATTTTATTCCCTAGAATAATTCAGTCACATTATAAAATAATTTCAACTTCACACAAAGTTCTCTAGCCAACTCCTATTAGTCTTCTGTAGACATGCAAGTGTATTGAAATTTTTTTGCCTCAGTCTGGTAAACACATCAACATCTTGGATTGTCAACTCCAACATCTTAAATGTTGAGTTCTATATGGTTGGACAAGTCAAAACCAACATCTTCATACTTAGAATGCATAGTTTTAGTGAATTTTTTTTTAAATTTCTCAACTCTTTTAAATATTGCACTCTAATAAACTACATCATTCTAAATTGAATACATTGCTTCTTTTATGATATCCAATCCATTATTTACAGTTAAATTCATAATATGTGCAAAATAATGCATATGAATAATCTTTCATTAACTAAAAACTCCTAATCCATATCGTATTTTTCAACTTTTCAGTCATAACATTAACGTAAATGATTCTTCAACTTTTCAATCATAACATCAACAACATACGGTTTATTCTTCAGCTTTAAATTTTATTAGTAATGACAATTAATTAAGTTATTGAGGCAAATTAAACTTTTATAAATCTAGTTAAGTCTAATGTCAACTATGATTATATGAAGTAAATATAGCTATTGTTGAAGTTAAGGCTAAAACTACAATATACTCTTAAGGTTTTCTATATAAATTTTAAAAAAATAAAATCATATTTTGAAATAATTCATTATTAAGCCTTATATAAATAAAGTTAAATATTAATTTAGTAATTATTTAATTTTTATGAAAACTTAAAATGTTCACATACATATTTTATCTTAAAAGGAAAGATTATAATTTCTTATAATTCTATTCAAGTTTACGAGGCTGCACGTACACATAAATTCCTTTTATATTAAATTATTACTTAAAGAATTAATTAAAAATAAACCAAATTTAGAAAATTAACTATGATTTCATATTTGTAATTCCTATTTATGTGAAGAATGCTAAGTGATAGTTTGTGTATTGTTTATTTAATGTAAAGAGTTGTCATTTTTGTAAATAGGTTGTATTTTTTATAAGTCACAAATAGCTTCGATTTTATGCCTTTGTATATAAAGAAATCTAACTTGATGTAAATAATTGAGATGAATAAAATACAAGTCAATTCTTATTTACTCTTCTCTCAGAGTTTCTGTACATGGTATCAGAGCCGGTATTGATACTGTAATCGATCAACACTATTGATTGATTGAAGCAAGAGAGTGCAAGGAGTTGACTGTTAATAGTCACCATCAGCTCTATTTCGCTTCTGTGTTAAAGGGAGTAGTTGATTTAAGGAGTCGAGAGTTAGGGTTTCGGGTTTGACTGGTGCCAAGCCTGTTTCTACACCATTGCCTAAGGGCTTGAAATTAGCATATTGTTGTTGTCTAAACAAAGTAATATAAATTAAATTATATCTATACCACCTAGAGGCAAGCGCACCCCGTCGACAAGTAATATAAAATGATAAGAACCGGATATCGTACCTAAGGGAATTCCAATATGCAAGACAATTAAATTAAACAATGAAAAATTACTCGGACGATCAAGAATTGATTGATTTGAAAATAAAATTAAATAAAGTAAGCAAATCAAGGAACTATGAAAAATGCAAGGTATAAATTAAAAATAACTAGATTTAATCAAATGACATAAATCGATTAAGGTACAGATTTCAATTAGATTTGAAACTAAAAATTGTAATTGTGGATTGATCTAGGAATTACTTTAATTAAGTCAGTCGAACCCAATGTTCATGGGAATTCCTTTCTCTTCTAAATCTGAGTCACCCACTTGGTTCATAGATAATTAGGAATAAAAAGCTTTCAATAAAAGAAGCCTAAAACTAACTTCGTTAATCCTAAGTATCCTCACACAAGATCCTAAGGTTGGTCTACACTTTAATCTCAAATATATCGTTTGATTAATTTTTCGACAAATTCAATCTCATTGATTGTGACATTTAAACATCTAAGGCCTTAATCTAGGTGATCAAACTAAATTAGGACTAAATATGCATTTAATCAAGAAAAAATCAATACCACAAAAATTATCCTAATCCAATATCAATCTTATCCTTAACTGAAAAGAAAAACTTATTCACACATATTCATCAATGTAACATAAATTATGGTCATAATATATGTTTGCATTGATTAAATCCACACAATTAAAATATATAAGGAATAAAAAATAAATTAAGAACACCAAATGTTAAGTCTTCTCCCTCATCTCACGCAAAAACTTGTTATTTTCATACACCAGCTTTCTTCTCCTCCTCTTGCCACAACTCCCCAGCTAACGTGTTGGTTTCTCCCACCTCAACATGGCTGCTTTATTTTTTTTAATGTCCACCATGCTATAACGTTATGTGTGGAGTGGAGAGTCTCCTAGTTGCCAACATGATTTGATCTCCACCAGTAACTACGTTTCTTCATCTGCACCAGCAACTACGTGTCTTCATCTCAAGCCACACATAATCCTTTTGCTTCAACAGCTGTCTTCATCCTGCACCAGCTAACGTGTTTTGTTCCCCAGCAAACGTATGTCTCCACTAGCTTGCCCAGCTACAACATGTTTTTCTATGCCACCAGCTCATGTTCTTCTATCTAGCCCAGCTATCTTCATTGTGTGAGTGGAGAGTGTTGATTAAGGGTTGTGCGTCATTCTATGTTTTTGTATGGAGGCTATGTTGCTGTAAAATAAAGGTTGTGTTTATGTGAGGGGATGGAGGCTACTACATCATGAGTGAATGGATGGAGGTGGCGTACGTTGATTACAAGCTATTTTCTTCGCCTCTTTGTCTTTCTTCTCCTGCAACTACCCCGGACATGGATTTTGCACAGCCATGGAGACTCAGGGCCCGGAGGGCCATCATCCCAAACACGTCCGAACCTGCAAGCGCGAGGAGGAGACCACAACTCATCCTCTTCGGTCCTACAGTGCGGCGGTGCAGGGGCCTATGGCTGCCACTTATCTCAGTCCCTGGCCTGCTGATGAGGTTATAGAAATCGAAGAGGGAGACATCCAACCTTCAGCTGAACACGCAGGAGGACTCACCCTCTCCAGTAACCT
>JANIHY010000004.1:13891042-13901931 GCA_027479065.1 Erythroxylum brevipes | reverse complement strand
CATAGTATATTATTAACAAGTCATAATGTTAATACATGAATCACAAATATCCATTGGCCTAGGGCACACTACTAACATGGTGATGATTAGGTGCAATTTAATGGAGATGAGTCACATAAGCCATATCTTGCGGATGATGTAAAAGAAGTCCATAAGCATTGTGGACAGGGTAAGCAACCTTCTTAAGCTTTGGAAAGTGTTCAACTTCTAAAGTCAACTAGATTGAAGAAGCTTTCGACTAGATACCCAAGTTAAGAATATCTCCTAGTCACTAATGGGAGAGAGTCGAAGAATTTCCAAGAAGTGCTATCACTCAAAGACAAAGACTTTTGGCTTAAATAAATGTAAAAAGAGATGGATTCTATGGATAATAATGGTGTCGGCATGTTGAATATGGTGGTTTCCAAGAGTAAACTTGAGCTTTGTAGTAAGCTCGTAGGGAAAGTTTTTTAGTGATTAATGGCGTAGTAAATTTCTCCTTTTAAATGGGTTGAAGGGGAGATTGTTGTGGGTTTAGCCTATTTTAAACATGTTTGTTAGACTAGTTCTATCACGACCTAGTACCACATCAGGCCCATGACAACCACCACATAATCAGGCTAAAGGCACTCACAATATCCTTAATCTGACTATGCAAGGCTAACTGAATATTTTTTTTTTAATCTGGGCAATACAATGGTTGTGTCTTAAAAATCCCAAAATTTGTAACATTTTTAAACATACTTCTATACTCACATCCAACCATAACTTCAGGACTTTAAATCCCACTCAAGGCAATCTCAACAACAACGTCAAAAGATTCATACGTAAATTCATTTATAAAATACAAGGAAATCAAAAGTTATCTTACAAAATCATAAAGCGTATATACATAAACACAGTTCATGAGCCACTAGACAACAAAAGTACAAAATAAGAAACTACCCACTTGTGGTAATACCCTAAAAATGTCAAAAGACCACACAATCCACTCAAAGCTTCAAACTCACTAAATTAACCTGTATCGTTAGAAAGCAGAGGGGGTGAGTACACTATGTACACAAATAGAATTCGATTCATACCAAGACGGTATAAATAACTTATGAAGTGAATACATATCACATCGAAACACATAAGCCTAGCCTATGGTTCAATATATACTGGTTAGGTACCACATTGTCCTAGCCTATTAATCACTCATTTGATGAATATAGGTTCCAGTTCTAGTACACAAAAATAGAAAAATATCACATGTATGAATCAAATCTCATCAAAAAACAAATATTAGAATAAGCCAAAACTATTTTGTGCGTCACCACTAGTCGACCAAACTAATGCAGACACCCATTGATCTCTAGTGTTGGCTCGACTTTAATCCATGGTGAGTCCGGACTACAGTCAACAAGAGCGTTATTACCCTAAGTGATGACCTTATCGAGTCAAATGTGTTATGTAAGGATCTTGCCTATCAATTACTGCTGAACATGACTTACAACTCAATGCATCGGCTACCACATTTACTTTTCCCGAATGATAGTCAATTATTAAGTCACAATCCTTAATCCATTCTAACCATCTCCTTAGTTTGAGGTTTAGCTGCTTCTACGTCATTAGATACTTCAGACTCTTGTGGTCAGTGTATATACAGCAAGTCTCTCTATAAAGATAATGTCTCCAAATCTTGATTGTAAACGCTACCGTTACGAACTCTAAATCATGTGTAGGATAATTTAGCTTGTGCTTCTTTAGTTGTCTAGAAGCATAAGTACACAGCCAAATCCCTAAAGACTGACATCACTATATACTTCATACCCTACTCCTTGGGTAGGTAAGGCAAGCAATGGTGCAGAAATCAATCGCCTTTTCAGCTCTTAGAAACTCGCCTCACATCTATCATTCCACTAAAATTTTATTCCCTTCCAAGTAAACCTCGTCAAAAGAGCTACAAGCACTGAGAAATTCTCAACAAATCTTCTATAGTAACCAACTAACCCCAGAAAGCTGCGAATTTTTGTCACATTCTTGGGTTGTTCCCATTCAAGTATAGCTTCCACTTTCTTCGGATCTACAAAAATACCTTCCCCTGATACCACATGCCCAAGGAATCCAATCTTCCTCAGCCAAAATTCACATTTTGAAAACTTCACATACAACTATTTTTTGTGAAATATTTGTAGCACAATTTAGAGATGTCTAGCATGCTCCTCTTTATCCTTAAAGTAAATCAAAAGATCATCAATGAAAACTATGATAGACTGATCTAAATAAGGATGGAACACCCTATTTATGAAATCCATAAATATTGCAGGTGCATTTGTCAATCCGAATGGCATCACTAAAAATTCAAAATGTCCAGACCTCATCTGGAAAGCAGTGCATATTTTTCTCATCAATCTTCAACTGATGGTACCCATACCTCAAATCTATCTTTGAGAATATTGTAGCTCCTCTTAACTGATTAAATAAATCATTGATCATGGGAAGTGGATATTTATTCTTGATGATAACCCTATTTAACTGTCGATAATTAACATATAAGCGGAGGGCCCCATCCTTCTTTTTAACAAATAATACTGGTGCTCCCCACGGTGAACGACTTGGTCTGATGAAGCCCTTGTCTAATAACTCTTGTAGTTGAATCTTCAACTTTTTCAATTCTGTCGATGCCATACCAGAAGGTGGTATAGATATTGGTGTTGTCCCTGGGACCAAGTCAATAGTGAAATCAAATTTTTGATCAGGTGGAAAAAACATCAGGGAACTCGTGCATAATAGGGACATCACCCAGTTCAACCCTCTGTGCCAAAGTGTCAATCACATATGCAAGGAATGCCTAGCATCCTTGAAGAATCCACCTCTTAGCCTTGATCACTGATATCAAACATCTCGAAAATACTCGTCGGTCACTAGTATAAACTAGTGTTTGAGCTCGCGAAGCTGGGCATGGCTGACTAGCTGGAGGTGTATTGCTACCCACACCAGTCCTCTGTGTAGATCCAGAAGACTGAACACCTGCTCTGATAGTCTCCCCTTTATGTCTCACTAGCTGTACCGGGCCATCTCCTCCCCGAGTAGAAGTCTGAGCCAGCTTTGGATAATCTCTCCTTATACGCCTTATCTCTCCATATTGAAAACACTTTTTTGGCTCTCTACACTTACCTGAATGTACCTTTCTGCAGTTCCTACATAGCTCATGCCAATATGATCAAGCTCGAGAAACATAGCTAGTAGTAGGGGCAATGCGCTAACCTCCTGGTCGTGGTGACCATAAGTGGACAACTGATGATGCAGCTCCTCCAGTACTACTTGGAGCTGAACCAGCATAGCTCCTGTTAGGCTACTGGCTGAAGGAACCAACTCCCTTCCTTTTTCGGTTCTTTTCCTCCCATTGTCTTCCGTGCTCTTTCACCAACTTCTCGGCTCTCTTGGTCGACTATACCATCTCTGAATGTGGTAGTGGGGGGTAACTGTCATCCTCTCTTGGATAGCCAAATGCAAACCAGTCTCAAATCGAACACACAGATTCTCTTCGTCTGCCACATATTCAATTACATAAGTGGCAAACTCTCTCAACTCTGTCTCAAACTTGTGCACCAACCTATTCTCTTGTGTCAACATAAAGAAGGCAGCCTTCTTCTGATCTTGATCAAATCTAGTATAGTATTGTTGATTAAATTAACTGATAAAATCCCTCCAGGTCATTTGATTATGGTAACGTCCCTGGACATTTTCCTACTAGACTCTAACATCACCCTCTAATAATATGATCATTACCTTCAGCTTCATCTCATCAGACAACCCCATATTATAAAATGTTTCTGCAGTCTGTCTCATTTAAGATTTGACCTTGGTAACATCACTGCGCCCATCAAAAGTACCACACTCAAGATTCCTTGCTTTTTTGATATACCTCTAGATTTCAAGCATTGGGTGTTGCCTTGGTGCAGGACTAGGTACCACTACTGACGGTTTCTGTGGCGATACTTGTGGTGGTAATGGGGCATTGCAGCCCTAGGCTGCTGTTGCACAGTATACTATGCCCACCATGTCATCACCTGCTGCAAAGCCTCCCTTGGCACTGGTGGTAAATCCGACTGCGCTACCACTGGTGATGTTACGGTGTGAGGCTGCCTATAAGTCGAAGAGTTAACAACATCTGGTTTTGAGACTATTTCAGTTCTATGTTCCTCTGGCTCGGGTCGCACAAGTCTAACGTTGCGACGCCTTCCCCTTCCTCATCTCACCATGCTATCACTATAAAACCAAAAAAAAGACATTGTTTAATAAAATAAATCAGGCTAAGCCTAGCTTATCCAATATGCCAAACATCCTAAGGAATGTCGACAAGTACCCTAATTGAGGTCAAAACCATCCGACCATTAAGGACGTCAACTTAACGATCTGAGAATCAACTTCTCGACCAAAGGCTTTCGACACCCAGAGTTGACTTTAAAGCCCACTTAAGGTAATCTCAACAACAGTATCAAAAGATTCATACACAAAGTCATTTATAAACCACAAGGCAATCAAAAGTTATCTTACAAAATCATAAAGCATATATACATAAACATAGTTCATGAGCCACTAGACAACAAAAGTACAAAATAAGAATGGTAATACCCCAAAAATGTCAAAAGACCACACGATCTACTCAAGGCTTCAAACTCACTAAATTAACCTGCCTAGTTGGAAAGCAGAGTGGGGTGAGTACACTAGGTACTCAGTGAATAGGAAAAACATATAACACAAATAGAATTTGATTCATACCAAGATGATGTAGATAACCTATGAAGTGAATATATATTACATAGAAACATATAGGCCTAGCCTATGGCTCAATGTATACTCGTTAGATACCACATAGACCTAGCCTATTAATCTCCCATTCGGTGAACATAAGTTCTAGTTCTAGTACACAAAAGTAGAAAAACATCACATGTATGAATCAAATCTCGTCATAAAATAAACATCAGAATAAGCCAAAACTATTATGTGTGTCACCATTAGTTAACCAAACTAATGTCCACACCCATCGATCCTCAGTGTTGGCTTGAATTTCATCTGTGGTGAATCTAGACTACAGTCGACAAGAGTGTCATGACCTAGTGATGACCTCGTCGATGTCCAAACCCTAGGTGTAGAATCACTTGCAAGTCCCGTAGAAAAGTGTCGATACAAGGACTTGACTTTTATATACCAGTGTCAAAAGATACGGGGGTCGCTTAATCAGTTGTTCCTAGCACACGATTAGCCAATCGTCTACTCACCAATCACCAAAATCATATTTATCAGTCCAACTGATAAAATGAAACCGTACCATGGCTCTAAGCCAAAGAGAATTAATAGATGCAGAATACATGACTTGGTTATGCTTATGTAAATTTCAAAATATTATTTCATGCAATAAAAGTTATCGTTTTCAATTCAAGTGCAAAGTTATTAAAAATGTAGTTTTATAAAATAAAGTATTATTCTTTGCACTTTAAACTCAGATTTGTTAAAAACAATAACAATAACATTCCTATAATTTGATTAAAATATGTGTGATTGTTATTGATCGGAAAATTTGGAATTGACAATTTAGATATAATCTGATACTTAAACGAATCCTAAAAGAAAAAATGCATTATAGAAATTTGTTCTTAGTCATTTACTTTGGTTTTGCAGATTTGGAAATTAGCTTTATGGAGTTTGTTCTGGAAATTGAAACCTAGAAAACTATGAACCCTAAAATTATTCTGGAGTTCTTCACACTTATTGGAGTTTTTGTTTCTAGAAATTCAAAGTTCGAAGCCACTGGTTTGTGAAACCCAATTCAATAAATCCCCTTTTCTTTTACGGAGTGTTTGGAAACCTTCGAATTGAATTTATTAACGAATTGAATTCAATTACATTAATGAGATTGAATTGAATTCAATTTACACTATCATTACATCAATTTCATTATAAGTGATATCATTAAAAAAAGTTCATTATTAAAATGAAAAGAAAAAATTGATTGCAGATGACATTAAGCTAGACTGAGCTATGAAGATAATACAAAACTATTATAATTTGGCAGCTTAAAAATGCATGAACGAGCAATAGTTCTTTTGCGTTAACAACTACAAGGCACTATCAAATTTTGAAATTTCACTCCAAATTATATAATATCATAACAAGTTTAACATGTCTTCCTATGATAAGGAGACATAAGATCGTTGCATCAGAAAATTAAATAAAAAACATTCATACTTGCATAAAGCAAGTTACATCATCCATAAAGTTCCACACTTAAATAGAGCAACCTATAAAAACCTAACACCAATCCATCTTCCTAGACAACCAATCTAAACGTAGTTCAACTGGACATGCAAAAAACACACTAATAAAGTTAGGATGCTCTATAAGCCAATCAACTGTATCCAAGAGAACACCTCCTTCCAATCCTACTTTTTTCATTGTGTCAAATATTTCCTCCTCTTTTCTAACATGAGGGTTTGTGGCTACAATAACTTGTTCAATTCCTTTCATTGCATTGGACATAACTTGTAATTCTGAAAAAAAAAATGATCTTCCACTTGTGCTTTTCTTTTCTTACCCATGTAGGATGGCTTTGACACTGAAGGAGTTGATGATGAGGGAGCTTGAGTAATTGGTGTTGTTGGAGTACTCTCGCTCTCAAATGGATAAAAACTCTCTAAATGAACCTCATTATTTGCTTGCATATTATCAATGTCCTCAGTATTCACATCCCACCTTTCCTTTTCCCATATTTGAACCTTCTCTTTTGCACTCATAGATCTCGCAAATAAGGTCCAAATTAGGAAAAGACTTCCCTCGAATATGTTTCACCTTTTTGTTAACCTATCAATCAAAATTCAAGAAACTATGTCAACGAACTTCACACATAAAAAATAATACAAATATAAAAAATTAGCTATATAAGTATTAAATAAAATACATGTATCCAACTTTGCCATACCTATGGAACAACTTCAAATGTCTTGGTATCATCATTCCATCCAATTCCACTTTTGCCATCAAGAAATATTGCCAAATGCATTTCTTCCTTTAAAGTTCTCAACCGATTTACAATTTTGCTATGATTAATCTTAACCTCAAACTTTTCATTAATTTCCTTTATTATCTCTCTATATGCACTAGCACTAAAATTTCTATCCTCTTTTTGGCTTTTATTTTTTTTCTCCCTAAAAACTTGAAGCATGCACTTATCCATTTCATAATTTCACCTTAAATATCTATCGGCTTTTTTTCATCATAATTCACCTCTACGTCCATTGTGTCACCTATTTTTTCCAAATATAATCCAACACAAACCATTTTATACTGTTATTAACTCTTACTTTTCTCAACAACATAAACAAGCATAAATTTGTTAAAGACAATTACATTCAAATGATGAACAATCATGTTTACAAGTGGCGGTTAAAAAAAAAGAGAAAAAACATAAACAAAGTTACATAATATAAGGACAAAAATTTCAACAAATCAATGTCAAGAAATGTAATCATTCCACATTTGCGCAGCTATACTATTTCTTATTATTTCTCCTTTTCTACCATCTTCATTCCTAGCAATTCCTCCAAAGACATTATCATCCTCATGATCACTATTCAATAGCTCTCTATCAACTCTTGCAACAAGTTCTTCTTCCATATCATATTGTATCAAAAAGTTATGTAAAATACAACAAGTTAACATACTATCAGATAATGTGTTCACAACATATCTTGACATCTCAGATAAAATGAGAAATCTATACTTCAAAATACCAAATGCCCTTTCAATTGCATTATGTAATGAATCATGTCTCAAGTTGAATAACTCTTTTGTATTAGTTGGAGTCTACTGAGAATACTCTTTTAAATGATATCGAGTGCTTCTATAAGGAGTAATAAATCCATACCTCAACATATATCTAGTATCAACTAAATAGAACTTACCTATAAATAAAAGTACAACCATTTACTAGATGCTTATTGGCAATAACAATTTTTGTATATAATATGGAATTTAATAATCTTCAACTAAAAGATACCTTGAGGAACAATGGGCTGATCGTCTCTAGCTAATGCATTGTCTAAAATTATTGAATCTAAGGCTGAACCTTCCCATCCAGGTAGGATAACTCTTCTTTCCTCTGTACCTTGATATATTTTCCTTTGAAACTTTTACTTTGATATGTGTTCGATTAAGAGCACCAATACAATTCTAAAAAGTCCATAAAATGTATTAGAATCTTTATTAATATAAACAAGTATGTTTTTGTATATAATTTTTTTAAAAATACTTGAAAATATGGACAAAATCTTCTTCTGCTATTGATTATTTCAGGAGGGACAACCAAACTATTTGGTTGAACCAAAAATTGATCCTCGAGGGTAATTATTACTCTGAGTACTTGGTTGAAGTTACAACTAATTGTTTCAATAGATCGTCGAAAAAAGAAACTTTATGAACGAGTGCTAGCTCTACCACTTAAAATATGTAAAAATGTTCCAACTTGCTCCTCAACCAAACTATATTAGTTATCTCTTAACAGTCCCCTCCCACGAAAAATTGAACATAAGCGAATACATGCATCATAACTTATGCGTAAAATGCTACGTGCATTATAATGTATATCTATTACGGTTAGTAATTCTTGACGTACAATTTCTCTATGACCTCTTTTTAGATGCCCTAGTTGTCTATTAGCTCAAGACATATATTGATATATATAGCTCAAGAAAACCAATAGTAAGTATAGCATTTCTTTCAAATCCTCTCATATCGCCTGCATTTAAATTTTATTTATTTTCACAAAACAAGTGGAAAAAAATATTGACATTGGCTAAAATTATTTTATTAATTGCTTACAAAAAGTAATATAAGATATAATAGTCTAAAACTGAGATAAGCTGCAAAAACACAAAATATCTACTTCCTCCCCTCCTGATCATCGAAGTTTGCTAGGTCGTGGTCAACCAAAACATGCATTTTGACAAATATAAGGGTAAGGCAGAGAAAGATTTGGAAAATTGGGATCGTCATGTAGTTCTTTGTTCAAAAGTTTATGAATATGGAGAAGTTGTTTTCTTAGATGAACTACTAGTTTCGATTAATTAAAAAAACAAACTAAAAAGTATGAAAAATAATTTTGTCACTGAGGAAAGCAAAACTGTAAAAAGAATTTGTAAGGAGTGGCAAAACCAAGAAGGAAAGGAATAGACTGCAGCAAAGTCAACACGAAGAAAGTCTGTTTCTCAATACTGAACGAAACTAGCATACTCTCATAGCTAGATGAAGCCAAATGATAACAAAAAAGAAAATAAAACTCAATTTATAAAAACACCCAAATTTCTAAACCCAACAAACTTCCAAAAGAACCAGAATAACTCATGGTCATACCTTTACCATCAACTAAAAAGTACAGTAAAAAATGCAGAATTCAATGGTCCCTATGCATAAGAATAAAGAAATTGATTCATCCTCTTGAGAATTTATAGATCTAAAAGAGAACAATGAGGAAAAGGAAAAACTTATGGGAGGTGTTGATTCATAGAGAAGGTGTTGTTGTTCTTCTTGGTAGGAGGGGCTTTGCGTCAGTTGAAGAGTAGTGAGATGGGAGGGGCTCTGCGTCAGTTGAAGATGGCTTGAGATGGGAGGGGATCTGTGTTAGTTGAGGAGTAGTGAGATGGGAGGGGCTCTGCGTCAGTTGAAGAGTAGTGAAATGGGAGGGGTTGCGTCAATTGAAGAGTGATTGCGTCAGTTGAAGAGATAAGGTTATTGCATGGGTATTATTGGAAGAGTAATTTTCAACGTTTAAAAAGAAGAGTTAAAGTCAGTTTGTAGTTCAATTCTCGTAGTTTTTTAGTTGATTGAATTTATAAAGAATGGTAGGTTTCAATTACGTATGCAAATTAAACTCATCTTGTGTTCCTGTTCTAAACAATTGAATTGAATTCAATGTTGAAATTTAATTCAATTCCTATCGTTCCAAACAGGGTGATAATGTTTACATTTGAACCCTAACTTAAATTCGTCGTCAAGTTTCTATTACAAAAAGTGTTTGTGGCTAAATAATGAATTCCTCCTAACACGTGAGGTTAAAAAAATAAAATGAAAATTTAAAATACCTTCTCCCTTTCTTTTTCTTTACTTGCCATTTCTTCTTTTTTCAATTAAAATAGATGTAATGTCCTGTTTACAACGATTCCAACCATTTCATACATAACGATGTACAACATTCAAGATATTTATGCTAAAGTAGAAAACAAACTCTTGTCAATGTGAATAGAACAACTATGACAAGTAGGAGTTACCTAAATGGTTTTAGCTTCGCACTTAAGGCTCTCCTTTCCAGGAGAATTTAAGTTCGAGTCACCCCAACGGAGGAAAAATAGGAAATGTTCTTGTTGATGATCCTCTAGCTCCTTGGACAAAGCTCTTTGATCGGATCAATTACGGATGCCTCGCTTCTAACGATAGTGTGGGAGTTGGAGCTACTAGGGAACCTGAGGGCTGATGGGAACCTGATACTGAGCAGGGTCAGTGATCAATCATCAGCTGAACAATCAAGTTTGTGAAGACTCCTTGTGCGCAGAAATGTACAAGCTACGTAGGAACTTGAGGGATCTTGGGATTCCAGATTTACATCATCTAAGGCTTTTGGGGTGGGGTCTTAGGGGCTTAGAATCAGTCTGACTAAGCTAGGATATCTAATATAATAATAATAAAAAAGAATATAACAACTACCTCGTACATGGACAGTAGACCTGGCAAACGGGCGGGTGGTCTGGGTATGGGTATAGGTCTCACGGGTACGGGTCTCACGGGTACGAGTTCGCGGGTAAATTTATAGAAACGGGTAATGATTTTGAAAATTCATACCCTGCCCAGCGGGTATGGGTAGACCCGCGGGTTAC